>JAWWEQ010014970.1:0-36348 GCA_035583055.1 Torymus tubicola | reverse complement strand
TATATATCTTTAAAAAGGGATAAATATAAGATAATTTTGCTGAGTATTCATGAATTTTTATAAGTCTGAAGTTTGCAACGTTCGAGTGCAACAAAATGAAAATTTTATTTTACTTGAAAATTACACTTATCAATTATTATTAATTTTGAATTTAAATATAGTGTTTTTAATTGTATAAAATAACTTCATAACAAAATTTAGCTAAATTTTGCATTGTTTAATAACTTTAATTGATTTTAAACATTATTTCTTTGCACTCCAATAATGCAACTTCAGATTCATGAACTTTTCCAGTTTTTTACAAGTACATAATAGATAGTCGTACGATTAAATTCAGCTTACCATACCTATCTAAACAAAGTTGCCTTTGATGTCTATTTATGAAAGTACTTAAACCCATCGACTTCCTTTGAAATAACAATTGAGTTTCTTATTACCGATCGATTAGTAAAAAACTTCAAACGACATATTGATATACCTATACCAAGATATCAATATTAGACATAAGTGAGCCTAACAACGACTCATTACCTATCAATATACCCCTATACTCATCATCAATAATTCTCTTTTCAGTCGTTTCACAAACTACTCGTAAAATTCATCCCTTAATCATCATTACATTCAACTTTTCCCATTTTCCTATTCACTTTGATATATCCACCAATATTATTAAAAATACTATCTTACCATCCTCTTCCTCCCCTTCCCATTGCTTGCAATTATTAATCACTTTTAGCAATTACCATATCACGAGATAGCGATTTACGAACACACATACTGGGCACACGTCGATATACCATCCACACATACACAACTTGATATGTATGTATATATATATATACGCCCAGAGGCCAGCGACCGCGTACAACCGATCGATATACCTACACCTCGATGCGAGCGAGCGAGCGCGCGCTTATCCTCGCGTCGTGAATTCCGGAAAAGCGAAAGGGAGAGAGAAGGAAAGAGCAAAAATTCACAAGACTCATGCAAAGTTCGTCGGCCGAAAAGTAATAGGCATCGTCGTCGTCCTCGTCGTTGTAAGCGAGCAAAAGTTTTCTGCGAGAAGTGTGCGAGTGAGAGAGAGAGAGGAAGGGAAAGTTCTCGAATTAGAAGTTGTCGGGTTGGGACAAAGTGCCGTATATATGTATATACCCTATACTCGGCCTTTTCTCTTTCACTCTGCGTGTCTCCAAGAGTAGTTGTCTAGGGTTCCATACGGCCTTTTCGTTTGTACCTTCTCGAGTGTTATTTTATCTATTCTCGAGTGGTTGTATAGTAACAAATAGAAAAGAAAGTTCCTGGTTATTGAATATTTATCGCCTCTATTTCCTTATCTCTGACTATATAGGTATTCCACGTTACGTAAGAACATAGTATATACCTGTGCTCTGGATTCCACTCACGAACTCTCTCGATTCTTTCGACCCTTCACGTACACCAATAAACAACATCAGTCGATCAATCAACACCACAAAAGAGTCTGTTAGCCAAGCTCAATCTGGTATCGGCTTATCAGCGCATATATATGTTTCGGTTCAACTCTAAATTATCAGGTTTACCGTCTGTTTTATCGCTAAAAGAAGGTACAAGACAACCGATAACAACACGCATACACGTACAAAACCATAACCCTGAGCTCATCATTATCACTAGGGACGAAATAACCTTGCTTAAATAGTACATTATATACATCCGTTATCTTTTATAAAGCTCAAAGCTGTTCTAAAACTCACCCACCCTTTCTCTACCATCATCCACGTGCCCCTGTCACATCTCTTAATTACAACAACGCGTTATCAGTATCACACACACAAACACACACCCTATATAAAACTAATACACACGCGGCGGGAAGAATAGAACTGTGAGAGCGCGCGTATATGTATCTCGTGCCACCCTTTCGTAGTAGGCGGAGCACTGAAGGGTACCACTCGCCCTCGTTCTTCAGTTGCCCTCTTACTGAGGGCGAAAAGTGCAGCTTTCTTTGTAGGTAAGTTTTCTAGTTGGAGAGTGTGGCGAGGTACGATGTATGGGTGTAGAATCGATTTAGGGTTATGGATAATGGTATGTACTTTGCTTCGGATTCCAGCTCAAAATATATAAAGATTTTCTGTAGTTTTACACGAGATATTATATTCTGCATACAACGTCGTCTCGAAAAACCATTACCGCATCCGAAATTACCTACCCAGCCTTTACGAGTACTCGAGTCACTCCCTCCTCTCTTCACAATTGTCTCGCGCGATTCCGCTTCCCTGTCCTTTTGTACTTACGCTCTCTCCCCCTTTAACTCTCTCTCTCTCTCTCTCTCTTGCAAACTTCGCGACACTCGACTACGCGGGCGTGTGTCATCGCTTTCGCCTCGGTTCTAATATTCCATTAATCTCTGGCTTTATATCGTCAGCTATACTCGTCAGCTTCTTCTTCTACCCTATCGCTTGTGTCACTGACTTTGTACCTTATAACTTCACTTCGGATAAAGTTCGGATAATATCCTTGAGACTTGAATTTCGATTTAAAACTGCATCGTTGCGCTTCTATCCACACATGAAAAATCTCAAACTTTCCCGCCACCGTTGCGCCTCTTTTTTTGTCTCGCGGGCAAAGAAGCACCTTAATTTCGGACCGGTCTCCTTGTCGTCGTCGTCGTTTCTTTGCCACACTTTTTTCTTCCCTTCTTCTTCGTCTCTGTCTCTCGTGTTCTCTTTCACTCTCTCTCTCTCACTGTTCGTGCCAGAACGCGCGCGCCGCTTACGGCGGTCGATATGTCTAGCTTCCCCTACCGCTCTTCTCTTTCTCTCGCTTGCTCGTCGTGCTCTTCCCCTTCGCAAGCGTGCTTTCCGACTTTTCCTCCTCTCGCGTGGTTGCAGTCTCTAGGCGGAATAGGGAATAGTGGAGGTAGAAAAGGGGTGTGTGGAACTGAGGGGGAAGTGAAAATGTTAGATGTCGGTGGTGGTGGGGTTAATGTTGAGAAATTGAAAGGATTTGTAAATGTGTCGCACCTGTGCCTTCCCTAGTTTCTATATATTTCAAACAATTCGTAAGAGGTTTTTTTTCAGTTATTTTTGTTTTATTTATCATCTATTCACTTACTCAAACCACTAACCATGGTAAAACATAATATCATGCTAATAAATTTCTTAACTTTTTTTTTGTCCATTATACTATCAAACAGTCTGAATTCCCACATCACAATTTATCAACCCTCCTCTTTCTCTTTCTCTTCATATTGGCCATCGCCATCAAACACTCGCGCGAAAACCCATTCGTGACGGTATGCAAAGCGTCGCTTTATCCATCGCGAAATAGCGTCGTACATCATTTTTACCATTTCATCTACACGATCTGCGTCCCTCTCTCTTTCTCCCTCTCTCTCTCTCTTCATAAATATGTAGAGACTCGTCGTAACGACGTTATACTGCCCAAATATCCAATATGCGTACGAAAGTAAAAGGAAAGAAAAAAAGAGAGAAAGAAAGATACGTGAACTTGTTCCGTCCAGTAAGGAAAATTTCCATATACTTTCCGACAGCCGGTAGCCAATGCTACAATTCGATTCCTAGGAGTAATTTCAATTTTTTATCGGTCCACGTTGGTCCTGCAAGTAAGTTTCTAAAGTTTGATATATATCAGAGGGTGAAAATTAGCGTCACGATCGCCGTACAGAAAAGTTTTCGTCTCCTTTTATATATAACTTTAGATTTTTTCAGAAGTCGCCGGAGGGCGAAGGGTAGACGAAACGTATACACAGCCACTAATGGTCCCCTAATTTATGGGCTTCGCTTTTCAGATTCATTTAGGAAATGGATGGCACAAGTTTCCACTGAAGCATTTTCCCTTTTTATACCGTACCGTCGCGCTCGCGACAAAAGAAGTTTATTACACGTCCAACTTGATTACCGGTATCTCTTCATTAAAGAAAAAAAAAAGAAAACTGAACAATTCGCAACAATAAACTGTGATATTATTATCATATCTTATACTTATGAACCTTGAAGCGTACCTCTCAAAAATTTGACACGTATCGACGACGATCCTTTTGGCCAAAAAATAAAGAAAGCGGCATGTGTGACGTACACCGATACGAGCATAAGGATCATATTACGTCGATCGGTCGCATCACGTATAATGTATGTATATCACCCTTGTACGGTACACACTACCTATACTCTCCATTACGGTGTATGTATCGTTCGGCCTTCCCGTGTGCGCTCTTTTCGCAGATACCCAGATGGTGTGATCATACACTTTACCCGCTTTTACCCTCAATTGTTTTTAACCAAATCTATATGATTTCTTCTAATGATACAATAACTAACATCTAGAACCATTCCAGTATCTTATTATATTAAAACGTAACGGGATGGTGCACCACAAAAAAGCCACCCCGCCAAGTTCTCGAAACAATGTCTTTTAACATAATCACCAACGTACCTCCCTATACCATCCCACGTCCACCCTGACTTCTTTCCCGCGCTTTTCCAGGACAATAATGTCTCGCCTCCATTCGGCAACTCCCCTCGTCCACCCGTAAATTACTCCCAGCCGCGTTAATTTCCCTCTCGCGGCGACTCTGCACGTACTACCTACGTGCCGGAAGCTCCCGGTTTAGATAAGATCGGCTACGTCGTCGTCCCCTTTGCTCGTTACACCCCATAAAACTGGCGCACACGCAGAGAAGCCTACCGTCGGTATTGCCAGTGGTGCTGTGTGATAGGAAGGTGCAAGCGTTCCGAGCTCTGATTGACGAAGATGATCTTAGGGATATGGATACCTGAGTGTGCTTTGATGGTGGATCTGGTGTGAGCTTTTCCTGTAATTGGGGTCCTGAGGTGCAGAGGGAGGTGAAGTTTTTTATCATAATCGTGTTGCCTTGTGTCAAATTTGGCTTTGTTTTGTAGTATATATCAGTACAGGACGTATAATAACGAACAATACAAACGTATGTATTTGGACGTTATATCTAAACGAAAGTACAAGAATAGTAATAAAAAAAAACTCGTTACAAATCACCCAACACTCGCGTATAATCGTACAAACTCACGCGAAACAATCAAACAATCATCATCAGGAGGCCAAAAATTTTCCAACTCGAGGAATATAGTCTAATCGACATTATACGCACGCACGCAACATGTCAGTGGGAGGAGCACTTACTTTTTTTTGTGCCCGTGCGATATTGAATTACTGAATAATCGCGTTGATCGAACACGAGATTACCCCGATGGGGGAAGAGTGCGATGCGAATATGGTTGTGTATGTGTGTGTGAATTTGATTCTCCAAGAAAATTCAAGCTTTCGATGACGTATTATGACGTGAACGTGGGTTGGGATAAGCATATTGATTTTTCGGAGTTGCGATGTAACATTGTTGATTTGCTTTTGTGGTCTAAAATTAGCTTGGGAAATGAATTATATAATACAAGATTTAGGAGAATTTATATTTCTACATAATAACTTTATTACAATGCCGTTTCTGTATCTTTCTTTAATATAGAAATGACACGAATATATAAACTGGTTTATAAACAAACGTTACACAATTTCTCTCAACCGTCGGTTACAATTATCACTATACCAAATTATCTCACAATAGCATAAGATTTCAACTCCCCTAATATTACCAACGCCCACCTCACCCATTATTCAATTCACCATTGTGTGTACATCCCTCATAATACTCTCAGTTCTCCGTTACCGCTAATCCTCTACCTCGAAAATTAGAAAATCCACAAGACATACACCGCTTATATATACACACGTACCCTAAGGGACACACAAGAACCTAACGAGTCGCTGTTCTCGCGAAATACCAGGGAATCGATGTCTGGCCGGCCTCCTTGATTAGAGGCCAAGAAGAGAGACACGCGTGCGTGTATATGTATATACAAGGCTGATATCCTTGGGGGAGGATTTCTGAGGAAACAGGCATCTATGTATCTCTAGGCGCCGCCAATCAGTGACGTCTTGAGAGGCTAGCTAGCTGATTCGTATTGAGGTTGCGCGAGGGTTTCAGTATATATAATATTGTATTGGCTAAGCTTACCAAGTTCAAACGAGATGCTTTGATAGGTACAAGAAGATATTGCAGAGATTTGCTTACCTGTAACACAAAGAAAAGAAAGTAATGTTAAATTTGTTTTATAATAATATACACTATATAAAAGTATGTCTTAACTGCGAAATTAAATTCACTCGACGAAATAACCTTCGTATCACCTCAACACAACATCCTTCCTTAGCACGTGCAAAAGTAACCCACGTCGCGAATCGTTGACAAACGAAATCCAAACAATTTCCACGCGAGCAAAGCTCTCGTAATTAAACGCAATAGCGGTAAAGACGCACTGTGGTGTGTATATATATATGTATTTATATTACACCCTCGGTGAAATTCATGAAACCGACGTGCATGACATTTCGGAAATGTAGTCAACAAGGTTAAAGAGAGAATGAGAATACGCGATGCTTTGTATGTGACAAAGACTTTGACATAACAGTGTATATGTTAATTATCAGATATAAGATACTCTCAGTTACTTAAATTCTACATGTTTCTATTACACAAAGATGATACAACCGTCGCTATAAAAGTGAAATTGCAGAGGATAATGTAAACATAAGGTTCAGTAAAAAAGAAGAAGAGAGGGCGTCAATTTCGCACTTCAAAGGGAGGACCAAGAAATTGAATTCGCGCGAGCTCCTGTCGTCGCGGCTTTGTTATAATAACGTGGGTTAGCCGGAGGCCTGACGGTGGTGGTGTTCTCGTTATTGCGCAGGTGACGGGGGACGCGTGTGCAGCATTAGGAGCGATTATGAATACAAGGGTGGGATGTACGTATATATACGTGGGGCGAGGGTACGAGAGTGGAATGCGCTTTTTTGAGTCTTGGAGGAATTGTGGAGTAAGAGTAATATGAAATTTCGAAGGAACGTTAAACAAAGTAGTTAATAATAGGAAAACATGAGTTTTCCAAAAACGTTAGCCACATCAGGACCCTAACGGTCGTTAACTATTGAGGCTATAGGCGAGCCAATCAAGGCCGTGAGTTTATTACGGGAAATCCATAATTGCCATACGCCAGACTATATGCCAAGCTCGTTTTTCAGAACGAATTATATCCACGAAACGCAGCTGTGCATGTGAAACTCGGGGCGTACACGTACATTTTTCACCGTCACTCTCGATCGATAAAATCGCGACGCACACTCGCTAATTGACCGGCATATCTCTCGCCCTCACGTTATATTATAAAGACCCTATAAAGTTTACACTTGCAAAATGCCTTTTCCAAAACAGCCATTTCTCATCCTTTAAAACGCTGCCTATACACTCGACCGATCGATATACGCAGCCCTGTCGGCAATTGACTTCTTCGTCCTCGTCGTTGCAAAGTGTGCCCCTATATACCGGGGCGTGTTACTACTGCGGGCTGCCACGCAGCTGCCGTCGCATTGATCATAGCACATGCGCGTCGACGTGACGAATTGGTCGCGGTGTGGTTCCGGTTTTTCGACGATATTGGATTGAGAGGAGGTTTTTGGGAGAATGTGATGGCTGGGAGGGGATTGAGAATTTGTGGCTGTATGTGCGGATAGCTCGCGGGGATTAGGTTTTGACGTATGATGGTCAACTGGCGCATCAATTTGTAAGTTTAAAATTAAAGAATGATCAGTAATTGAGAATTACAATTAATTAAACACAGCAACCTTTGTACTCTCTGACGATAGAACAAAAAAAAATCCATTACCAATCATTCACCCTTAAAAAGAAAAAAGGATACCACTAAACCTTCAGTCAACCACCTTCTTACCCGTCAATTACAAAGCACCGAAAACCCTTCTCCTGGCATTTCCACGAGATGCGCGCCGGCAGTCCGATTAAATATTTCTTTCGTGCGGCCTCTACTCTCCGAGACAGCCAACGCTCGGTTCTCTTCTTTTTCCCTCGTCCTCTCTCTTTCGTGTTCCCTCGGAATTGTATATATATACACAGCGGCTGTCCTAACCCATCTCCCTCCGATCTCCACTGTTTTACTTACAAAAGCCCGCCGCGAGGTAACGTTTTATTTGTTTTTTCGTTCCTCCTGCGCGTGGTCTTTTGCATTATTGGTTTTTATTACGTTATACCGCTGCTACCGCTTTGCATTCCAAATTGAAAATGTTAGTTTATCAATTACGTTATGTTTATGCAAAACTACAGATTTTCAATGCAAAATATATAATTGCTTAATAAAAGAAACGTCTATATCTACAATACGCGATCTACCTTTTTTTCAATCCCACGAAAATCATACCACTTACCGGCCCGCTGCTGCCATTCATCTCTTACCCCCGTTACTGAGTATAACGAACGCGAGCGCGAGCACGTTTATATTTACACGGGCGAACCACTTCAAAGCCCAGGGAATAAGAGGGTGTAGAGCGCAAAGGGAGAGAGAAGAAAAAAAATTGGAGAATCCGTTTGCCGACAACGTCGCCGATAATTTTTTCTCTCGAAGGAAACCTTCAAGTGGGTAGAAGCTTGAAGGGAGAAGAAAAGAGAAGGGAAGGCTCGATCTCGAGATTAGTTGCTATGGGCCCGGGAAAAAGTACACATTTAGTTCGCGGAGATGTTAGAGATCGAATTATCGCAACGCGGCAGGTGAGTGAGGTATATTCTTAGAGATCGCTGTCTTACAGTATTTGTCATACAACGGTTCTATCTACTCTCTAAAGTTGAATTATTGAAAAATTCACTAAAGATTAGTTAAAATTGTTCCACCGAAGCATTAGTGAATATTTATTTATGACAGTAAATATTCTCTAATTCTTAGTGGAAATACATAAAATTATCCACTAATTAAAAAAGAGGAGTTTCACTATATTGAATAGTGGATATTTCCACTAAGAATTAGTGAATATTTACTATATCATAAGTGAATATTCACTAATGTTTCGGTGGAACAATTTTAACTAATCTTTAGTGGATTTTTCACTAATTCAACTTTACAGAGTACCAAGTCGAGCAATCGTTTAGTTGAAATTGATTTACCAAATATTTTTGTATACTAATTAAAGGCACAATTAAACTTTCAACCTCGTTGAAACTCTGCACAAGCAAACAAAAAAAAATCACAAAAAAATACCCATCGACCACGACAATACCTACATATATACAGTCGTTTAAATAAACAAAAGGTACGTCAGCTCAAGAGCGTCCAAAGAAAGTCAACCCTTGCATTATTACGTCCGCTCTCAATCTAATTTCTCCTCTCCCCCTTCCTCTCCTCTCCTCTCTCTCTCACTTCAGTCCTTTCCCCCTTCGTCGTTCCTTTTACTCTTACCTTTTTCCTTCACTCTCTTTCTCTCCGGTCAGTAACTCTCTCAAGGCTAAGCGAAACGTGACTCGCCTCGCGTTGGGGCCTGACCACTGCATGTAGGCCTAGGCTTTGATGGATGCGTACGTGCGGCTCTCGTTCGGTGTATATACGTATATACACGCACACACATATATGTACGTTAATGAGGGCACAAAGCTGATTTCGCGGTTCGTTCGTTCCGCGCGCGTACGCGCATGCACGGGTATATTGTTTTTCGAGGGCTTAGCGCGAGACTGAAATTTTAATTTTGAGCGGTCCGATGTGGTGGGTGGTAGTATAATGCTGTGGAGTTGGAATTGATATTTTTATGGATTATGTTGTTATTTTATTAATTATGTAATAATAACGGTTCTATGTTTATATTTAAGGTGATTCATGCGGTTGATACCGTATCTTGGTTGGGGACCAGCAAGGGACTTCTTTATTGTTATCAAATTAAGTTAACGGATTTTACGTAAATTTATTGTAAATAACTTTCATTTTTTACTATATTTATATGCCTGCTTTCAGCGCACATGCATAGTAGCACATTTGTAACGTTCATTCATATTTAAGATTACGTGTTAAACAGTTTTTTTGTTAATTTGGTTGGTGATCTACAACTTTCTCAGTACGAATCAAAAGTTAAATGTCTAAAGAACACTTTGCTTAAGTTTAGAATCTACTGCTGTTTTATAAAAAAAAATCGCATGAACCATCTTAAACTTTTATATAATGTATATATTATCCATACGACTACAAAAATATAACAATAACACTTCAACATTTCAATAAAATTAATCTCACACTATACTTTGAATCTTCCATAATTTTATAAACCATTGTCACCCTATCACAACTACAATTTTAACGCTTAGTGCGATACCAAATCCCCCCCCCCCCTTTACCAAAACGCACCATCACACATCGTCTGACCTTGAACCCCTCAAATTTCACCCCAACTTCTCATTGAGACTGTACACACACGCCCCATCTCTCGAAGCGTCCATTACGTGTCTCGCGTTTTACCTCTCCTCTCTCCCTTTCTCTCTCCCTCGCGACACGCGCTCAGGGTTTTATCTTTCCCCGCCATGTGTCATCTACTGCATCAGGTTTTGCACGCGTGCCACGTGCAGTAGCATCGCCCTGTCGCGTGTGCTGAACGTATGTAGCCCCCTGTAACCGAGGTGTTGGTTCTCTCGAATGGAGAGTTGGATATAGGGAGAGGAAATGAGATGTGGGTTAGTGGGGGGGAGGGGGGATTTAGATGGATGGTTTCGTCGGAGGATGGCAGGGAATAGTGGTCGAAGTGTGACTATTGGGTTGGGAAGCTGTTAAGATTGTATGGTTATGGTGTAGGATGTTGTTTTTTATATTGCTGAGATAGTATGGGTAGATAGTGAGTTGAATGTATTAAAAAAAAATTATAATCTCTAAATAATTTTATAAATATATTAATTACTGCAAGAAATACTTTTTTATTACGGTGGTTTTAAACTGATTATAATTGATTAATAATGTTTTTTTAATTCGTCAAAAACATTTTTTTAAATAGAGCTGTTATTTTTAATTTGGGTACGATTCTACTATTATTTCAGCCGCAAGATGATTAGCACTATAGAAGTGGTAAATATCAGTAATACTAATATTGAAACATTGATTTTAAAATTAAATTTATCTTGTAAAAGGTTCTTTTCTTTGTACTGTTTATTGATACATACAATCATGTTATTCGTATTCTAGTATAACAGCATAATATAATAACAAATACTTTCAACTCTTATTTTCTTTTATCCTACAACGTCCATTCTTATATCCTTCCACTTTACAAGTACCTATATATACATATCCTACACCGTCATCATTCGCAATTACGATAACTTAGTATACCCACCAATACCTATATAATAACCTTCCCAAGAACCCCATACATCCTTTCCAACGAAATTCACTAAAAAACACATCCAGCCACACAAAGCCATACGAGGGCACGCACGCACTCGTCGTGGACACTTTTGCAATCACACAGCTCGCACGTGCCGCCGTCGTGTGTGCGTGCGGGAAATTGAACCGGAGATGGGAGAAAAAAGGGCTGCGCTCGCTTTTAATTTTCGCCGATCCTCTAATTTATGACAACGCGCCGCCGTTACGTACGTATATGGTGAAAATTGAAAAGAAAAAATAATATAACGCAATAGCTGCACGTGTGCTCGCGTTTTCCACGTGAATGGAAGTAAGCGAGGGGTTTAATTGTGGGGTGAATTTCAAATAATGAGTATTATTTTGAATGAAAATGTGATCTATGTTTATTTTAATTATGTATTTTATGTATAGGACGTAGATTTCAACTGTTTATTTTATTTATTTATATCATTGTTAAAGTTATATCTATAGTTATATTTATATTATAGATTTATGTTCTCAAAGTCATAGGAAAGTCACAGAGATTTCACACACACACACACATGCATACATATATATTCATCCACCTTGCACACACACACACACACACACACACACACTTATACGCATACACCCTCTCGGCCAAAAGTGGACACGATAATTCAACACGACTTCGATTCGTTCGCTCGAGTCGTGCTGAACCTCCTGGCCTCTTGCGTGCCGTTAAACCTCAAAGATCGAATTTCTCCCTCTCTCTCTTTCTCTCCCTTGCCATTCCTTTTTCATCCTCCCTCTCTCTCTCTCTCTCTCTCTCTCAAAATACGTTCCTTTTTCGCATGGCACAGGCGCGCGCGCGCATTCGAACGGAAACGCTTTCATGAGCCCGATGTACATTGAGAAATTCGTCGTCGCGTAACGCGTTGCTCTCGAATTTCGCGAACGCGTGCGCGCGTGTGTGCCAGTCGATAATACATACATTGTCGTGTGGAATATTTTTCTCCTTTTTCTTTATTAAGAGACCTTATTAGGGGAACGCAAGAATGCGCGCTCTTAATTTGGGAGAATTTTTTTTAGTGGATTTCAGTTGAGAGAAAAAAGTGAACGAATACGCGTTTTGTTGTGGAGGGATGTATTGTGATGGTTAATGGATTTTAGAAGCTAAAGGTACGATTGAAGGTTTTATTAAAGTGGTTGCGGGAGTAATGCTTTATTTTTGAACGAAGGAGAAATACGCGTTTGGTTTATATAGCAATCAGCAGAAAAGGTTAAACAGAACGTGACTTGACGGAAAAGTTTGAAGTTTGCTGAAAGTAAACATTTTTACAAAAATCTTTTCGCGCGCGAGTTAAGGTTAAATATAAACCGTATATAATACATTTCGAAACAATTCTTAACCCAAATGTTAAACATTTATTTTTACAACAAAAAAAAAATGATCGATCATTACTCATGTATATCACTACTAAAGACAGATGGAAGCCAACTACGCAAACTCCTCCCACTGGATCTAATCCAGTATACCTCGTGCGCGAAACGCGAATCAAAGCGGCTCTCGTAAATGATTTCTCCCGAGATATATATATACGCGTCTTGTACTCCTTCAACCGCCTCTATATATATATATACGCGGCTGCACGCGGGCAAATCATATTCCACCAGACGCGCAGGATAATGGCATTGAGGAGCTGCCGCTACTGCCGTCGCTCTCCCAGGCATTTTCCCTCTGAAATATGCAAATGCCTTATGAGAGCCAACGGATTACGTTCTGGCAAATCCCTGAGAGAGAGAACATGGCTGGGTCGTTCGCTTTTTTTCTTTTTCCTTTAAAGGAAGGGAAAAAATTGAAAAGTCTATAGCACTTTTTGGGGACTTTTGGAGCGTAAGTTATGAAAATTTTCGAGAGTTTCACCGGAGCAGAGCAGGGGGTAAATTGAATTTTCGAAAGTTGGCAAAGTCAAATAATTAGGATGGAGTTGGCAGATGGAATTACGTGGAATTAGGGTAGGTCGATCTTTCGCAAACTTTGGGAAATTAAATCATTTTAGAAATCACGTAGTACCGGTATAAACGCTTTGTGCGTATACAGATCTTTTTGTCAGCCGTGTAACGATCATTTTAATTTTAAGAATTTTTCCGGCATGTGCAAAAAGGTTAATTCTGTTGTAAATGATGAACCATAAAATACGTTTGGATTGCAGATAACTCTATTTCATGTATTGCAACAATCTTAAAGGTAATGCTTGCGCAATACTATTGGGAAATGCGTTATCAAGCTAATGAAATATGACTTTATCTAGTCATCAATCAGTTTTGCAAACCTCCATAAAACATTCTTTTGACATGTGTACAGTACGAAAAAAATCTTCATCATTAATAAACTCGTTATCTATTATTTTTTTTCTCCTTACTAATAATAAAGATTAATACTACCTTTATACTTCACAACTCGATAAAAAGCTTTCTTCACGTATCGAATTCACATAATCTTCATCCACCTCCAACCTCTTACAACAATAAGAATCGCAATTTTTCAGAACCCAAATCCCCTCACGTATTTTTCAATTTTTTTCCCTTAGCACACACGCACACACACACCGATTTGATCGTGTCTCAAACAACGCGTCGAATGTTCCCTTACGACACTCGCTCGTAAATCCAAGCGACGAGATCCTTAGAAGATTTCCTTGCCCTTCCACCCATACTGCAATTTTTCTCGCGCGTAATAGCCTCCTAAGCCTTCCGAAATCTTGACGTGAGGTCTGACGAGCTAGTCAGTTTGATCCCCTCGTCTGTTTGTCTTGTATCTTTCTCTCTCTCTCCTCTCTCTCTTCTTGCTGGAGGATAACGAGATTAAAAGTGGAATGAGGAGGGCTCGGGTTGTAGTTTACCTTGCGATTAGGCGTTTCGATATCTATGCGTTTTGCTTGAGAATAATGTTAGAGCAACAGAAGAGAAGAAAAGGAAGGAAGTATGGAAACAAGAGGTCACATTGTATATTAATGGCGAGGAATTATTATGTATAGGAGGAAAAGTTTCCGAATCCTTTCGACGACTGACACTTAGTTCTGGAGGGAAGTTGCGAGGATGACTTAATTTTGATTAGAGGCCTTATTGCTGTGATGAAGTGCGTCTGTGAAAGTTCACGGGTTGCTGTTGAAAATTTAAATTTAGTTTCAAAGCAGTGTGTTAAACATTAGGCACTGAATACAATTAATTACTATTTATCGCATTAGTGAAGATTTAGTAATTGTACGTAAGATTCATTATGTTGATTGATTAGGTTAGGAATTGTATGAATTTAAATCTATTTACATCAAATTATATTCTTTCTTGCGTAACGGAAGGCTTCTTCATAGGCTTACCAGATAGTAATCGAATAAATTAATCGATTTACGCATTACGAGGTAAGTCAAGTTAGAAGATTTTAAGTTATAAGACTTCTAATATTATTTTATTCAAATACTTCATTAATATCTAAGCTCTTCGACATGAAAAATCATACTTTTCTTCAAACTTTCAAATCATTCATTTAAAATTAAATTCGTAACAACTGCAAAAACCCCTAAAACATTGTTTTTATAAAAGAAAAAAAAATAACTTTGCTCATGTCACTTTCAGCCAGCAACAGTCAAAAGCGCAACCAGCCACTCTCTTTCTTCCCTCCCACTTCACTCTCTTTCCCTTCCAACAACAATAACCAAAAAACAAAAAAAGACTTTAAAAAAAAATCGAGAGACCTAAACGCGCAGCATCCACTATATACTACTGCTTCCCCTCTTACGCGCACAAGTGGCTAGGTGTGTATATATATAATCCGTCTGCGTATGCACATCCGCCGCGGCGCGTCCGGAAAATAATCGATACGACGCCCACCGTCACGCGCACTGCCCGCCGACAAAAGGGTTGTACACATACATATCTATATATCTATATAACAAAAGTGCCTGTAGATAGGGTGGAGCATATACGTTCATCCCTCTCTCTTTTTTGCACCCAGTGCATTTATAAGTGCAGTAGCGTCTCTCTCGCTTGCTCGGAGATAAGTGGGATGCGCGTTTCGATGAAATTTCGAGGGTGGATGCTCTCCCTCTCTCTCTCTCTCTCTCTCTTGGTTCTGTGCGGATAGTTTGTCGGGAACGGCTACGAGGAAATGGTATGAAGTTGAGAGAGATGAGTATTTTGTCAGTTGTTGGGTTTAGAGAGGAGAAGGTTAGGTCTGGGTATTAAGGATGTAAAATTTTAATGTTGCTAGAGATGTGAAGTATTATAGTTGCTTTTTATTCCTCAAATTTTGTGCTTTTAACGGACTTTCAAGGACTTTCAAAAGTTTTTATTTCTTCTATGTATTCAACTTTTAAGCTTTTATCTTATCGTCAAAGAAGCGTAAAAATATTAAGTACCCGAACTAGTAATATTATTTTTATCGCAAACGCTTAAATATTGACCAAACCTTAAGACATCCAACAAAATTAAGTTACAGACATATTCTCACTACAATATTGCACTACAAACAACTAAGAGTAGAATAAAAAGAAAAATGTTGCAACAAAAGCTCACGTTTATAACAAAAGGCTCTTTCTCTCTTTCTCTTTACGATCGTATATACCGACAAATTCTTTTATCTCATTATCATGCAAATTCATCGATTCATGCTGCCAGTCCAGAAAGCTTTAGCCACGCCGTCATATCTGTTCGCTTCCCCCCCCCCCCCGTGGAACAAAAATAAGGGGGTTGCTTTGAACGGGGGCGTAGATAGGACCTATAAGGGGTGGGGGAGACGAAAATGATGTCACGGCGGGGAGTCGTCGCCATTCTCGTCGCTAATTTAATGACTGCTGATTGGCTATGCATGAGGTACGTCCAATAGCTGAGAGAGAGACAGAGAGAGAGAGAGAGAGAGGAGGAGGAGATCTGGTCTCTTTTTATTCCCCAAGTTGTCCGTGTGTGTATACAAGAGAAGGTAGTGACTGAATGACTGACAAGCTGCGGGCGCGAGGACTGAGGGTGTAAGTGACGATTAGCGAAAGCCATTTCGGTGTTTTCCTAGTCCCAGGACGCAAACGAGAGAGAAAGAGAAGGAGGGAGGAAAAGGGCTGGGGACCCGGCAATTTTCCCTGTGTATGTGTGGAAGTCGTTTGGAAGGTTGGGTGAGATAAGGAAGGTTGACGATATAAGTTTAGTTGGAGCGTGAGGGTTGATTCGAAATATGGAAAGTGAAGTTTACATATATATTTATCGGGGAGTAGCAATCTTAAGATTGTAAAGTTATAGTTTACACCGATTGATTGATAAATACCATAATAAATTTACATTGTAGAATCATACCATAAATTTATGACATGATAACTTTAATCGCAGTTTAAAGCGTTTAAACACAATATTAGTTCCAACAAGTATACGACACATTGCTAAATAATGAATAAATGAATCTTATTCAACTTATAACACAATTTTCTACTACATTTCTAATGCGAACTATTTCTCCCTCTATATGCTTTCACCCTATTCGCTAGCAGAACCGAGGGTACACATACACGGGAACGAGAAGCCCAGCCGCGTATCCAGGGAGCGATGCAATATGACCCTCTCTCTTTCTCTCTCTTACTCTCTCAGTCTGAAAAGCGCTGCACGTGCGCCTCGTATGGCTACTGGTTCTGGATGAGCCAAGTGAGCGTTCGTATTCGCTGAGATTGCACGCGGCGATAGCAGCTGAGACGTTGAATTCGAAAAGACACTTTTTGTATGATGTTTTTTGCTTGACGTAATATGTAATTTTGCTGTATGTGTTACTTTTTTTTTTAATGTTTCAGTATGTCCTTGAAATGAATTTGAATAAGTTATGTATGTAACGTTTTTCATTAGGAGAAGTTATTCAATTTATTAGTTCCTATAGTTTAGTTATGATTATTTCTGATATTACATAAACATGTATGTGATTAACATCAATATGAATTTATAATAAGATACAATTCGATCAATACTTTTCTACACGTAGCCAATTTAATACTTTTATCAGCACAAAAGCCGCGCGAGCTTTTCCAACCACCACCACCGCTATACCACCAATAGAATAAACGTTTTGATCAATCTCCCTCTGTCTCCCTCTATTCATTCATCTCAGCTCCAAAGTCCCATTGTGATATAGGAAAGAGGCAAATGCGAGTGAACGCGGAATAAACGTGGCGTTAAAAATAATTTCGCCGAGCATCGCAACGTGAAAGAGACATAGAGACAATAGATGAACGGAATTAGCTTTACTCGCATGAAATAAGATACTAAGAATGCGAGGTGTGCCATTACAATGTTTGCGTAGCTCTCTCAGGAATATAATATATTTTTACGAAAGATCCTATCGTGCTTTAACTAAACTCAACTCGAATACAACATCTTCTTCCCTTTAATCATTTCCAAAATTGAGGAAAAAATGCAACACAAATCCCTGCGTAACTACATCTATTGAATAACACGCCGAAGGCCACGTATGACTCATATAGACGCGCAGCCTCTTTTCACATATATACCCACGCATCAGCAGCACTGCAGGACGCCCCTTTCCACATACAGCTGAGCAACTCGGGGTGGCCCGGCCAGGGCTACTAATGCTCGCGAGACAACAACCCCTTGGGGCTCATGCGCGCACGCGTTGTGGTCTATCGGTTCGGAGTTCGTTTTCGATATGTGAATTATTTCGTGGAGTTTAACTATCTATGGGTGTAGATATGTAATAGAGTAAAGGTTTCCCATATGTGTGGGTGGACAATTAGGTATAGGGATTGTTGGAATTGTTTGAAAAGTGATCGGAGTGTTGGGTTGATCATGAATAACAGTGATAAGAGTCTGTTAGAAGATGTTTAATGATGAGAATGTTTGATTAGGGAATAACAGATATGACAAACTGCGAGTTTAGAAACTGTTATTCGCCTATTAAAACATTTGAATTTATACTAAACAACAATTGTCGCTAAAACTACAACAACGCTCTATTTACAGAACGAAAACTTATACATGTCACAATACTCAGTTACTCTAAAATAAACCTTTCTCAAAGGACCCAATCAGCGCAAGCCATTCTGCCACCCTCTCAATACGATTAGCCCGCATGATCCCTTCCTCCCTCGCTCGCGTCGAACCTCGCTCTTTGAACTTGCTCGCACACACGCAAAAAGCATTATCTCCTGTGACTTATACAGCATCCAAAGGGGGGAGTTGCATAATCCACTCGCAATATATAAATGTACATGCAGATTCACTTTTTGCGACTGATGCAGTTCTCGCGCGCGTGGGAACGAACGAGTGATCGGCGCGGCATGGCAGATGGCAGAATATGAATGGAACGGGATAATGGAATCCAAAGAGGGCTATAGGCTTGGAGATTTTGATTTGATGGTTTGAGATGATTGGCTTGTTAAAGAGGGAGGAGATTTTGTAGGCATTGAAAATAATAGGTAGGTATGATGGGGTTGGATATTTCTTTAAGATGTATATATTGAAAGAATATAGCGAAAAAAGCGAAGTATTTTATTGTTATAACAACTCATATAACTTTTTTTCTACGTGTATCATATTCGAAACCTATAAAAGCAAACTTTTATCTACAAAACTCTCGTACCTTTCCCACCCCATCAGGAATCACGCGATCCGGTGAATCCAGAATCAACGATCCACGAAGCCATCGCAAACTTGAGTCCCTCACGTGCACGCATAATCGCGCAGCTCGCATGATTTTACGCCCGTCCGTGATTTCCAGGATACCCGCCATATGCGTGCGTACGTGCAATTTCGCACAAATGGCCTAGGAAAACGTGTTGCTACTAATGTACAGTATATATAAAGAGGAGAATTCCCATATCAAAAGAATAAACTTGAAAATTGGCTAGATATATAGTGTATCTGATATTGCTATTAAAGCGCTTTCTATTATTGGTATATCAGGTTTAAATAGGATTGGAAGGAACGCGGATTGATTTATCTTTTCCGACGGGATTTAATGCCTATTAAAAGTATTCACTGGCCTGGTGGGCGCTTGAATTTGAACCGTGTCCAAATAAAATTTAATTGGATTTGGCTGAAGCTCAAACCAATCTAGGTGAGTTTTTCGCCTGTAGCCTCTCCCTCCACGAATCAAAGTACATAACAGATTGATACAGTCACCTTTACCTACTAATTATGAAACGTAACAATATACAACAACTTTCCCATTTGAAACAAACAAAACGTCCTATTTTCTGCACCATAAAATCTTCTCAATCCTTCCGTATACGTGACGCAACTACGCGACAACGCATATCCCGGGACCTTCGTAGCTCTATACTATACGCATACATACACGGCAACCACAGCGGATGCGGCGTCATTCTGCATGCATCCGACGTAGGCGTGCGCGCTCGAGAGAATCGGAAATGCGCGAAAGAACGGCAGCGGGAAATTATTTCCGACGCTGCGTGCGTGTGGGCGTACCACGCGAATCATGCGAACGACTGAATTTGTAATTTGGGGTATGCATGTGTAATGGTGGTTTCTTTTGTGATTAATTCAAGTATGATTGGAATATAAGTGGAAATGGTTGTGGACAGCATAGACGATTTATTAATAATAGAGAGAATTTTATAAACGTGTGAAATGACTGGAATACGGAAATTTTAGGTGATCTTTATTGAATTACTATAAAAAATTATTCTAATCTTCTACCGTATTGAATTTCATTGTGGTATTAAATTTCCCAAAATTTATCTTATCTTCTAATACCTAATCTCACGTCCAAATCATTCTCCCCACGGTAACATGACGACTATTCCCTAACAGATTCACTTAATTACTGAGACACCTGTCCAACTTGACCTATTACAATAATCCTCATAATCACACATATCAACCTAGCCTCCTTCTGATCTCATCTTCAACACCTATTAAAAACTATCCGAATCCAAGAACAAAATCCCTACCTCTCTCCCTACTCTCACTGCCATCTAACAATGCCCCCAAATGAGCAGAATCCCGTCCCGGAGGATTAACCGAGCGAGCACGCGCGTACGTCAATCAAGCCTCATGTCAGTAGTCCAGGGGAGCAACGCGTGTATGTGCCCGTATATACCGAGGGGAAGACCTACTCCGCTTGCGCATATAACAACGACGCGGGGGGGCTGCGACTATGATGCAGTCGTAGCAGCAGCAGCCGGATGCAGTGTACGCGTTCACGCATCACGGTAAGAAGAACAATGCTGTTAGGGAGGAGGAGGGGGGTATACGTATGAACTATACTACTGGACGCTGGTGAATCTGAATTGGGAGAATTTAATTTTGATGGAGGGTGAGGCAAGGGGAGTTTGCGTTGAGTTGTATGCGTTTGGATTGAATCGCTTTTTTTGTTGAGGTGTAAGGGTGGGTGGATGCAAGGGTCGAGGTGGTTTTGTAGATTTTGGGAGAAAGGGATTTAGTGTGTTGTTCTACTTACGAAATGTCGGGTGATTTGTAATTAGCCCTGTTTTTATTTTCAATGCTTTGCTTACCTGAAACAAAAAAAAAGAATAATAATCAATAAATGTTGACAGTGTAATAGTTTAATAGAATTTATTCAACTATTCTTATATTTAATTTTCAATCTTAAACTATTTCCTCTCAATCTGTTAGAAAACTTTCCAACACACACACACAATCTTGATCAACACAATAAAACAAGAAAAAGCCTCTCTTATACCCCTATATCCACAACCCTCGTACAACCTCGACATTCTCCTTCCGAAAAACAAGCAAACTCGTCGCGCAACTTCGGCGATATGCGCGTCCCTCTCTCTCCTTTGGCACGCAGCCATGCAAAAGAGAAAGAGAGAGCGTCGCGTGCCGTGAATCGAGAGCAAGGTGCACAGTACCAGGTGCGTGCACACCGCTTGTGTATAGTCAGAGAACCGAACGAAAGACTGCCCTTTGTTGTCTTGCGCGAGTTTTTCGGGGATTCCAAGGGGGGAGACACTTGATACGATCCACTAGGGTAGGTGGACGTGAGAGAGAGACTGAGAATCGTCCGTTTTTTCGCCTACTCGATTTGCTAGCCCGCTCGCTGGTGGTATTGCAACGCTGATTCCTTGAGATTTAGTCTGGCTTCCGTACTCTCACTCTCTCCCTCCTATGGAAATGCACAACACTCAAGTAATCCAATTTTGACTTTACCTTCTCTCCAATGATAACACTTACGAGAAGTGAACTTTCCCTCGACCAATCCACTCAACCCATACCTTTTTCCATTGCTTCGTACCCACCATAAGATCTCATCCTGTTCCTTTCACATCTTCCTTTCGCCTACATCCTCTACGCTTATACCTATCTACCCTAACGTAACGGAGATCACCAGGGCAAACACAGCGCGCAAATTTAATTTGCTCCAAGACGCCCAAGAGGGGAGCTCCTCCAACTAGATCTTTCCCTCGACCGTGCAGAGCCTAATCGAGTATGCAGAGATATTTGGTTAGAGACTCTCGACCTATCGCGCGTGCCAACCGCAACGTAACCAACCCTTTTTTCCAAGGGTAAGCGTCGGAATTCAGTGCCTATGGGTATCAATCCGGAAAATGCATCCGCCGAGCGGAATGATAGTCCTTGGATTGTTTTGGCTCCGGGTGCGGCTTTTGGGTGGTTCTACGCTCGCGCGGTCGTCTGGAATTAGATTGTACGGATTGAGAACAGGTTGGGGTGTAGCAGCGTCTTGTTGACTTGAATTATGTGTATTTAGTGGCGGTCGGTGCTTAGTCTATGTTTCGTAATATTCAAATCTACAAACGGTATCTTGCCTAATCCTGTTAAGATATCAGAATATTAAGGTTTACCATATATCTATAATTTTAATCCTTTATTACATTATCTTCAAGGTTTCATAGTGACACTAAAATAACATAGTAAAAGAAAAAGCTCAGGATTTGTCTAATTACATTCAACTCGCGAAAAATTTCAATCAAATCTCAAAACCATTGTAAACCCATTTCCTTCGTAAAAATAAAGTATACTGTCACAATGTTCCTTAGAAAAAAAGCTCATTCACCTCGCGGCAAAGTGCGCCCCGGAAACGGCGAGGCGCGAGCAGAAAGAGTCATCCTTCTTCAAAGCGTATACCGAGAGAGCGAGACTTTGCCGCTGCAAAGAGGAAAAAAAGTAGGCCTCGGCAAAAGTCGAGCCAGAAAAGTGCCGCGCCTCTCGAATGGCATACATCCGTTTCTCGCTTTTTCGTTCTTCTCATAAAGCGTTTACTTGAGCGTGTGTGTGTATCTATGTGTGGGTACATTTTTTCGAGTAAGATCCTAGCCAATGGCATAGAAGTGCCCATGCTGCTTGCTGCTGTTTTGGATCTTGCCAAAAGTCTTTTTGTGGCTGCTCTATAGGTCATGTATATCAAAGGATTATGTATCTTTTTGTTTACGAATTATATTGACCTAAGGATATTTTTTTTTCTAGAGCGGGATTGAATTATCATAAATATAAGAGTAAAGTCTGTGAATATATAGTAAGTACATTGACTTTGAAAACAACGTGCTATAAATAATGAAGGAAACTGCCCATTCTAATGTATATAAGCAAAGCAATCAACGTCGAAACGAACGGCGCTACTTCCAGGAAAGAACAAACTTTACCGAGAAGTTGTAGGTATCGATTTGTTCTTGTCAGACTAAAATCACAGACAGCCGGCTTCCTTCTTCCTTCGAACTTACCAGACAATTATTAATTATTTTTGCCAGTTTGATATCCTACATTTTTTACAACACAAAGAAAAAATATCTAGGAATATCCTTTAGAAAACTTCCATGTATATTGTACTCAAAATAAATACTTGCCTTCGGAGCGCTCCCGCGTTCCTTGATACGTTATGTATATTTTGAAACGCAAAATGTAAACATAGTATATCTATATATATGGAAGTTTTATTACAGTGTATTCTTAAAAATCAAAATTATCTTTACTTTTATTTCGCCTCTTCATTATACACTTAATATTTTGATGCTAACATATGCTTTTCTCTAATTATAATAACTAAAACATTTAAGCTATTTAACTAAAAACATTAACATGGAACCCTACTGCTAATCATACAACGTCTCAACAACACCTAATATTATAAATTCGTTATACCTCGCAGCTCCACAACAAAGAAACCCCAGCTCTTTCCCTCTCTTGCTCTCTCATCACACACCTCTATCTTCTCTAACCAATTTCCCACACAGCCGCTAGCAATCATTCGCCTCTCTTTCCATCTCCCCTTTATCAACCGCCGCTCGGTCGCAGTCGCGCTCCTCTTGCCGATAACGTTCTCTCCTCCTAGTCCTCTGGACGCTCCACGCGTCGACGCCGCACTTATCGATTAGTTGCGAGCTCGCGCAAGCTCGCGCGAATAGGACAGTTTTCCAGGGAGGGAAAGCTGGGTGTAGTACAGGGCAAGGCTCTCACGATGAAGATGTAAGGAGGGTGCGCTGCGCGTGAGCTTGGCGGTATGCCGGAAGTGAAGGGGAAGAGCGAGAGGGTGTTTGCTTTATCGACTGAGCAAGAGTTCCGGGGTACGTGAGTGTGAGGTAGTGGTGTTAAAAAAAAGGATTGGTATTGTTCCTGTTAAGATAGCGTTGTTTCCGATTCTTATTCGTTTAAATTTACAGTTGATGGTGTATGTATATATGTATATAGTTGATAGAATAACAAAAGATTTGATCGGGAGAATTTGGTAAAATAGACTGTAAATTCTTTTATTTTTTTATCAATTATACGTATATACTGAATGTTCATCGAATACCAAGATTGCAATCTTTACCAGGTCACTTGATGAAACCAAATTCGATTGTTCGGTATACATAAGATTCAAATAAGTTACGATGAAAGCACCGCTTACGCTTTAATTTCCAATTTCTTTAAAATTAGATACACGCGGATACCGTTGGGCCAGCGACCTCGAATTGCGATAACAATCGTGAATTTCTAAGAAAGGGTATATAAATACAAGAACCTCCGTTTGTTTAGGTGCATGCTTTAAGTAACGGTGAATAACCGAAGCATCTGATAAAAGATGATTATCCATTCGCGTAAGGTACAGATGAATATTTCATTATTGACATTCCAGGAATTTCTACGACGAAATATCGTACCTTGTATTGCGTCTAGTTCTTCAATTGCAGTGCAAAATCATCCGATAACGAAGCAAATGAACGAGGGAGGAAAAAAGGCAGGACCATCTCACGACTAATTTTCCCAGACAGCCAGTTGCAGCTGGAGTTGGCGCGCTCATTCATCGGGCGAACAGTAAAGTTTGGCCAAAGGTTCGCTTTGGTCTGCAGCGTCATGTATATATGTATATATATATATATATATAGTTGTACTTGGGAAAGAAATGGTTGAAAGGACGTCTTTGAAGAATATATGGGTATGAAGAGGATTTTTAACATGGGTAAAAAGTGTTGACGAAGTTTACTTGAAACTCTGTTGAACTGAAGAAGTGAAAAAATAAACGATAAAACTTATCTAACCATCGTCGTTTCTTTATTTAATTGATAGTCTCTCTAATCACACACGACGGCTAACCCTGAGACTACACTAAAACAAGGCATTTTTCCATTCTTATTTTTTGTCCACGTCTTAATCTTATCAGTGTTCACCGTGCTATGCGAATCGCGAAAAATCGCGAAAAAGAAAGGCAAATACAGCGGATTACGAGGTCTCGGATATATGTATTATCATTTCACGGTCATATCCGTTCTATCTGTCTCTCTTTCTCTCTCTTGAAGGAGGAAGGACGACACGTTAACTCATGAAAATACGAAAATTCGAGTAACCCTCGCCAATTTTTATCCCTACCGGAACGCATTCGAGTGTTCTTACGCTGTGCCGGTCTGCGATTTTTCTTTCGTCGAGAGGTAGAACGCAAGCAAAAAGATCTGAGAAGATTGATGATGCTATGGGTTATGAAAAATACATTTGTGAAGGTGGTGAAATCTATGTGGTTGAACCGTTGAGTTTAGGCATGTAAGGTATAGAAAATTATGCTTTTATTGTGTTATGATTAATCGTTGTTGTTGATGTTGTTGATTATAATTAACCATTAGAAAGTAATGTACATTCGAATGTTAATAATATGCTACTTTATCGTATAATCGTACAAGATAACCTTAGCAACCGCTATAAAAAGTTTTACGCAATCATTTCTATTGTTTTATCATTATTTATACATTCGCCATCCACATATCACGAATCTCGAAAACCTTTTCAACGAAACTTTTTCACCCATCCCTTATATATTATCCCTACTTCACCCTGAAACTCCTTTCTTATCCTTGTTCACTTTTCTTCCACGCAAATCGCTTCCTATGAGCGCACATACGCGTATCGAGAAAGGACTTATACCTCGAGCTCTCATCCGTCAAAGGGCCCCTCGACGTATTACGTCTTGCACATAACAGACACGCGTTCAAGTATCTATGTGTATGTACGTACATATATACATAATATCGTAGGAGATGCCTTAACGGATAGCAGGTCAGCTCAAGAATGCAATAACAGCGTCTTATCGCGTTACGCGATCGCGGATTTTCGACCGAGACGTAATGGCTGTCGTCGGGTTCAGCAAGGATAAAGCTGGGACAGGGTTATGTGGGCTTTTGTTAAATTAAACATTCAATGTGAATATTATGTAGTATTTCGATATTTTCGTTATCTCTTCTATTTTGAATATTTAAGTATCTTTTAGATTTAGTTATTTATACCTCTTGCAGAATTACCAAGATTAAAAATAGAGAATACGAACTGATGTAAAAAATGCGAAACGGCATATATATAAGAAATAAATTCTTCAGAACTTCCAACCACATCGATCCTTTCGCTCAGAATTCACATCGCCCACGCGCGTGCGCTTGCAACCCGAGCATCCTTTACCGCCCAAAAGACATTCCGCCCTCGCATCGTCCTCCTAACCATCAAAGGGCGTATATATTCGACGAACCTTCGACGTCAGCGTTTTAGAACTCTACACATACATGTGCCTTGGAATTAGAAACAGGTGCACACTCGTACGCGCACCATTTGCGATTTCGAGAGTCTCGAAAATTGCCGTCCCAACCGCAGAAGCAATTGCCCAAGCAAGTCCGCCAATGTATGTGTGGACACGGACGAATAGTCGCGCATCGAAGGGACATTCGCGTTAGCTGCGTCATCGAAAAAGAATAGAACCACGCGAGCGTGATCGTTCAATTAAGGTGGCGTTTGTTGGATGCGAATGTGACTGAATTAGGGTATATAGTACTGGTGGTACTGATGAATTGGTACGAAAAGGATTTTTTATGTCGATTGCTGGACGATTAAATGAATCGGTCTGGTATACGTGAGTTCTTTTTCTAACAATAAAAGGCGGCAACTTTGGTAAAATTGCTTTATAATCATGAACAATTATTGTATTTTTTACGTGGACTTAAAGGATGAACTTCTATACTTACGACCATGAACCTTGGTACGTAAAAAGAAAGCAAACCCTTTACCTCGTCCGTCTAAAACCACCGTCGTTCGCAAGGAAAAAAAGAAAGAAAGAAAAATTATACCGCGCCCGCCTAACCGACAATTTCGAAACTTCATCAACCGCGACTTCTCGCGCTATATATATATATATATATATACTCGTTTCTCCCTTGCTTTACGAGACACTCGTCTGAAACCTTTATTATCGCGCCAACTCTTACCGCGGCGATAAACGAAATACCAAACGGGCACATATAGAGGAGGAGAAGACAGTTCGCAGTTGCATTAAACTATATATATATAGGAGTAAGAAAGAGAGAGAGAGAGGATATGATTCAACCGGACACGCGCTTGTATTTTTACGAGTACGCAAGCCCGTGCTGGCATCAGGGATATACTTAATGGTACGTAAAGAGAGTCGTGTTATTGTTGTGCTCTCCTCGTGCTGATGCGTCTCGTCCGCTTCTTCTTCTTCATCTTCAGTGTCGTTGGCGAGGTTAAGAGATCTGCAATGCGAGAAATAGGATGGGAGGAGTTGTGCTGCTTCTTTTTCTCGCGTTTTCGGTGAAATTGAAAGAGGAATTTTATCGTCTGCGGTTGATCTACATGTCTAATAGAAATTTTCCAGTTATAAAGTCACACTTGGTCCCAAACCAAAGTAAATTATTAACATATACCCGTTAATTTCAGTAGATCCAACCGGAACCAACAGCCCTCTAGCCAAATTCGAAGTAAAAAGCAAATAAAAAAAGACACTATATTCGCTCGTATGTTACGTAAAAGAAGCAACGAATTCGTCCTTCGCGTGAGCTCAGGTTTCGGCGTGCTGCCGCGGGCGATTGCTACGTGTTTTAGAACGAGGGAGATGTATCCTTCGAAAAAAATATCGGTTTCAAAAAAACGGGTCCCATGAACTGACTGTGTATAATGCGAAGCTGTAGGTGAATAGTAAGAGCGTGCGAAAGTAATGCTTGCTAGGATATTTATATATAAACTCATACAATGCATTTTTAACGCAGTGTGATTGATAAAACGTACAATGATTCCTCGGAAAGAAAAAATCCTAGAACTACCCTATTTAATCAATCATGGATGCAAAAATCACTCGCCTCATCATCGACGATTCTTTTCTCTCTCGGAAATCTACCTATACAAATGAAATTTAATCCTTCGGATCATCAATCAACGAAACCTCTTCTCTCTCTATTCGCATAACACTTCCTTCTCTTTCTGAACGGCGAATCAAACCTCAGTTCACGTGAAAAAAAAATCACTCGCGTTCCCGCTTCGTATCTATACACAGAGAGAGAAGCGAAGGGCTACTACTAGCCGACCTGAAAACGTCAATTGCAAAGTTCCGCTGCTGCTGCTGCTGCCGCCGTCGCCGCGAGGCCGACGTACGCTGCAGTTGTACGGCTGATAAGAGTGAGAGAGGTATTGTTGAGAAGGTGAATTTGGAACGACCGGTGTAAGGACTAGCGTGGGTGTGATAAGTAAGGTTCGGTATAGGTGCACGGGCTACGAGACGATACTTTTGCCACGTGTATACGTATACGTATATATATATTATATCTTTTTATTTCTTTTATTACATTTTACAAAACCTTCAAGGTTGAAATCCTCATCTACACGAGACAGCAGCCGCGTGTATCTTTGAAAACCGGTCAGGTCACGCAACATAACTTAATAACTATCGCGCGCTCTTGTAAAAATCCATTAACAATGCCGCCGCAACGTCGCAAAAAAACGTATAGTCTCCAAACTTTTACGAACCGCTAACGCACCTCCTATATATATTCACACATATACCACAAAAGACACAACGTTGTAGTGTCTACACCTTTCTTCTTCGTGCCTGTAACCAAAACGCCAAAAAAACTCGAAGAGACGTATAACAACAGCACACACACACCACCACCACCTCATCATCATACCTCGTAACTCTCTACGCTCAACCTCCCTCTATACAAAGTATATATCTATATCCTACACTTTCTCTCCCCATACACATGCACTCAGCCATAAACGCAGTAGGGGAGGCGGTCGAGTCGAGAAGAGAGAGAAAAAAAAGAGTCGATCCGAAAAAGGCGACGTTATAATTAACGGGGAACGCGAGCGTAATGAAGAGCAGCAGCAGCAGCAGCGGCAGCAGCCTGCGGCCTCGCTTTGCATTGCATTTGTAATGGTAATGACCGAAGATTGGCTCGCTCTCGGCTGTGGTATAGTAGAGACCGAGTTTAGTGCATTAGCGCGCGAGGGAGGAGGAGAAGGAGGAGGATATAAATTGTAGTAGCAGTAGCGAAAAACCAAGAGTGGAATGAGGCCGCGTTGCTGTACGACGACGACGAGAACGTTTTTAATAATTCCACCGGTACGGCGGTGGCTGCAACGTCGTTTGTAAAGGGATTAGAGAAGAGGTATATAAGGGTTGCTTGGAGATATTTAGGAGTAATCGGATAGCTCGTTTGCTCATAGTGATATTGTTATAACGTTTATGATGTGAGATATATATAGGAAACTCGAAATATTTCATGAATCTCTTGCAGCGAATGGTTCGATAACCAACCAGCGACGACAACAACAACGACGTTCATAGTACTACGAGTGCCTGGCAAGACAGCCAATTGTATAGATGCTATGGTCGAATGCCATGGATGGTTTAGCCTCGGACTGCGAATGCGCCCAGTAACGTCGTGGGTATTCCGGTGTGCTAGGGTTTGATGATGAGTTGTAGTAGTCGGGTGGGATAGGGAGAGAGAAGAGTGTGGGTATATATATATATATATATACATATATATATATAGTCAAGGTTGTGAGGCGCAAGAGGCAGTTCGACAGTTTCGGGAAGAAGTGGAAGGAAACGAGGGTTAAATTGAATTTAGTGAGGTTTTAATCGAAGGTTTAAGAAATTTTCGTAAAGATTGCTGCTAATCTAGTAGTGTGTGATGAAATAAAGCTTTTTTGCAATTGCATTCTTGTATTCATGATTGATTTTTTCTTTGTCTGAATATTATAAATTCCCACGTGAGTACAATATAAAAAAACGACACTTAAAATTTATATTTTCGGTTTTTTATACGCTGACTTTGAAATAATATTTGAAGGGATCATCATTGTTTATCACTGAAAAAAATAAATAAATAAAAGATTCATTCAAACAGACCATTTCTAAGTGTCGCAGCTGTTAAATAATTTTTATTTTGATTAATACATTGTATAAAAAAAACATAATAATTGATTAAACCTTATTCTTGTATACTTTAAGTTATAAACACCAAATTGAAAAATATCAATTCAAGAACAAATAACAACACTATATCCATATATACACTTATTATAACCTCTGAAAATACCATAAAATTAAGATTACAAAATCACTCGTTAACCACGATCGAAATCTCCCTAAAACCGTCTTAAACACACATTAAGCAACCTTTACACAAACTCTCACGACGACAAACCTTCTCTCTCTCCAGAAATCAGAACGCAAGAAGAGGCCACAACTATACTACACACCAATACTTTCTCAACCCCGCAAATCAGATAACGAGGAGAATCGAAGGCCGGGGATTGGGATAAGGAAGGCAAAGAGCCCCGTGGACGATGATAAAAGAAGAGCCAGCAGCAGCAGCAGCAGTAGAATCAGCTACACAGCACAAAGACTGCGCGAGTATTCTTCTTCTTCTTCTCCCTCGAGAAGCAAGAGAGGGAGAACCTGTTTCGGCGGCGTAAGAGAGGTAGGTTCGGTCGCGGTCTGCGCGTCCTTTTCGTCTCTTTCTCTAGCGACGCGAGAATCTTAAAGAAGAGGAGGAGAGGAGAAGCAAAAACCAGCGTGACGGAGAAAGAGGAGAGAGAGAGAGAGAGAGAGAGAAAGATTATCAGGGTTTTGCGCAAGGAGTATACGCCAACGGTGGTGTAATTAGTTGGTGATTACGAGTGTCGATAGTCATTCGTTGAGTTTGACTTATCTGTACGAAGGGATTCGTTTTTTTTGCTGTTATCTCTTTTCTTTTGTAATACACGGTCTATGATTTCTTCAGTATATATAGAATGAACGCACGTATTCTTAAAATATAATACTTGCCGCGAAATAAATTGGTATGTGGAACAGTTTTATCGATTACGTAAGCGCGTTTTTAATAAGTAATAAACTTTGTTCGCGGTGCAATATACACACGCGCGAATCGCGATTAATGCGATACAAAGCAGTTCTTTCATATATATACGCGTGAGCTCGTGCTATTAGGAGAATAACTTACACGCGCGTGGCGCGAAATTTATGTTAATGGAATAAAGATAAACTGAGAGCTTGGGAAACGAGTTCTGGTTTAAAGACTTAGATTTTTCATTGAACTATAAAAGTATATATAGGTATATATATCGTTATCTTTATATATTTTATTGAAGAAATTCGTATACGTTTGTGTGTGTGTGTGTATTTACGTTACTGACTTTTAATTTGTAAACTAGAAAGCATAGATATATAAAATAGTAAAACTATATAACAAAGTTTGAGGAAAAAAGTATAGAAGAAACGTTAAATATCGGAAAACCTTACTACTACAAGTTAATGAATTAAGCCACTCGTGTTATATTTCACGTCTCTACACGAGGCGAGAGAATAACTTCGTAAAAATCACGACGTTTCACCGACATCAGATTACACTTATTTGTTACGTTTCCGCGGTATACTACGTAGACGCAACATACAACGGTACTGCCTCCCTTTTTACGAGGTGCGCTGCTGTTGCTGTTGCTGCTGCTGGGTAACCCGAGACAAAGCGACGTAGTCGTCAAAGTGTTATTATCCACGCTGTGCGCCTTTATTTATTTTTTTTCTTAAAAAAAATAAAAAGATAAAACTTTTTATAGTTCGTTGTTAAATAAAAGAAAAAATTTCGCCCCATCATATTAAAAATCACCGAAAGTAGTTTTTAGAGATACATAAGCGATCCATTAGCCGTGATATATCGGCCGTAAACTAAAAATTAGACTTCGCGCTCAGTAGTGATCCCAATTTAGCCTCACCGAATATATACCTCATTAAAGTGAGACACGTTATCCCGCAGATAACGTAATTAAGATACTCGAAAAAAAAATTCAGGTAGTCGGGTAGCCCCTCGAACCGTCGCTACGCCTCTAATCCGACATATTTTAGCATTAAATCTTTGCCATCCACTTCGAATCCTTATTTATGTATCTATACACGCAGGTTGCGACAAGGGTAAACTTGATCCGTTGAGCTGCGTTTTCCGAACTGACATAACGACGACGAGAGGTGTAAGTGAGAAGCGTCTCCAATTAATGCAAGTTCGGCACGAATATATATATGTTGTTAAGCAAGTTTGTCTCTCGTATATATACAGAAGGAGCGACACTCTCGTTTTTCTTTTGAGCTAGCGATCGCGTAAGGGTATACGTTACGAAAACGAAGGATCAGAAGAAGATCGAGTTTTCACGGAGACTTGCGAAAGATAAGCATTTTTATCGTTTTCCGTAAATATGTGTATATATATTAGAGGAAAGTTATGCTTTCTTTACATAGTATAAACACTTTAATGTTAAAATAATATTTTTCGTTTCATTTTCGCAACTTCAAAAGGTGACTAAAATCATCACTAATTAATTACCAACGAGTAACCTTCTTTTTCTATTTCTTTACCTTGCCAAAGCTACAAACTACATTTACCATATACAAATCTCCCCCACCTTCCACACTTTGTTATCTGATTAGGCTTTATTCTCAGCTTACGACTGCAGAACGAACAATTCTACCCTGTAACCGCGTCCGTTCGCATTTGCATTCGTATATATACCTGGAAAGCGTCGCGTATCTTTTGGTTTTTTCTTTGTTTCCCATGGTTCTTTGTCGCACATACACGCGCGTATAATGTGTTTGTGTGCAGAATGCATTTTTTTACTCTCGTGTTTCTCTCTCTCTCTCTCTCTCTCTCTCTCTCTCTCTCAAAACTATGGCTGTTTTCACGCGCATGCGCGTATATTTATTATCGCGCGAGTTGTACGGTCGTAGGCAGGTGTGAGTACGTCGGCGCGTCGTAAATCAGCAGATTTACGGTGTGTGATAGGTACAAGCGGTTGTTCGTTTGATAATGAAAAAAAAAAAATATGTAAGGAAATTTGAGTAAACTAAGCTGTTGCTCAATAGGTTGGAGAGCGAGTGATATTTTGATTTTACGAAAAGATTATTTGATTAATAATAGTTATATACACTGATATATTTCATAGTTATTACTCCATTCGTATACTCTGTGTTCTCGTTACGACCGTTATATATAATTATACTAAGAAAATTTTACAGTATATTTATTATAATTTACAAAAAAAGGAGCACTGTTAACACTGCGAGAACAATCGTTGAAAATAGCCGATCACGTAATATACGAATGACTATCATTACTACGAAACCTATACCATTAGAAGAGTAAGAGCCAGGCTCGAATATAACAATATATTGTTTTTAAGCATATTTGCTATCTCACAATTATATATTATGTAATGCTCGTAAAAATTATGTTCATTAGTGCAGTTATAACAATTTTTTCTCCGATAATATAATTTTCATATTTTTTCCATTACATCTACAATGTAATCACTTTAAACAATACCATAAAAATCATATAAATTTATTATAAGCTTTGCATAACAAGGAATTTTTGCATAAAAAAGACAATATTCCTAGAAGATTTTTCATTCAACGTCGATATCAATCTCGTATGTTTAAAAATTCTTCGCATTGCCGACACGTGTCCATCTCAAGAATGTTCATCCCGACAGAGATCGGTAGCTTCTTCTATATCCTTTATCTCGTCGACTATTATATTACGCTACATCGTTCGTTCCGAGTTACATTATACACGTTTCGATATCGAGTTGTGCGCAGCTGTTGGCAAAACAAAAAGCGCGTATGTAAATCGAATAAGTATATATGTATATACACTGAACGATACGAGAAGTCACGAGTAGCTGCTTCTTAAATAATAGCAAAAAAATGGTATATAGTTTTGGAGTTTACTCTTTGCTTCGTTCAAGTTTTAGATATATAATGTGGTACACTTCAGCCATACATACGCTTGCATTAAGTTGCAGCACACGTGGATATGATTAGTTAGTGCGAATATAATCTAACTATTTACAAAAAAGAGCAAAGACTGCAATTAGTCTCCAATCTCAAAACAGTTACAAACCAAAAATACTCAAAAAACCTGCACTAATTATACCAAATATATAAAACGTCAAACATCGAATATACCGATGCAGCAGTTAAAGTTCCAATTACGCCGGATATTACTCGCAAACGCTATACCGCTATATATATACGATCAACTAACAATCAAAGGAATAATGACCAAACCTTCGTTATACTCCGTTCTCCTATATTCTCTCTATCATTCCAATATCCACATACAACCCGCCTAAACTCAGCCATTACACCTCACTGGTTCCACTCTCTAGTCTATATATATATATATATATATATATATATATATATATATACATCAAAACAGGTAACCCAGAAACGCAGACATCCATGCTTTTACCTACCCGCGTGTGTATATATGTATATCGATCTCACAGGTATATTCGTCTGTTCCCTACTACGATGACTGCCTATGCACCTTCGGCATAAATTACATCGGCAAGAGAGGGAAGTCCATTACAGTCGAGCGCTTGCTCGCGCTCGTTCATTACGCGAAATCAGCACTCACTCGCGTAATGACCCTCTGAGGAACAAGGGAGAGAGCATGTCTATAGTATGAGTGTTTGCCTACGTATGGAGAAAAGTATAGTTGTGTAAAAGTGAGAGGAAAGATGTAGAGGGCGGTGTGGTCAGAGTTTAGAGGTTATGGTTGGTAAAGTTTTACTGTGAAAATCGATTGACAATTAAGTCCACGAATTTTAATTCACTCGATGTATATAATAACTGGCGCCACACAACTCATCAATGAACTACCAGACAATTCTCTTCCCAATGAATGAATTCTAACAATCGCATATACACAGATTTATACATCAACGCAGACGTATGTCACATGCGTCCCCATTACATTACATCTCCGTATCGATTTTTACCATTCTTTCACCCACTATACACTCGATTTAATTTATCGCCCTGTACGCGCTTTGTGTATAACACCGCGTACAGTGCAGACTCCATATCGCCCCTGTACTACTAGACTCTCTCTCTCTTTCTCTCTCTTTCTCTCGAGATGTCGACGTTGTTGCGCAATCATTGTGTAGTACTGCGAGAGCATGCGGACTTGCATGCAGCTGTGCAGATAGCGGTTGCTGAAAGGGAATGTTCGGCGCATTTTTTAGTTGCTGTTGTTGTTGTTGCTAGGCGCACGCGCGAGCGCGTATGTGTGATAGATTTATTATCTTGTGAAAAGCCTTTGTGCGTATAGTTATAAGGATTGGTTGTACGTGATTTTGCTGTAAGAGAGCGGACAGTGGTATTTAAATTTATAGGTAGGAAAGAGAGAGAGAGAGAGAGAGAGAGAGAAAGAGAGAGAGAAATAGGCTGGAATTTTTTAATAATCGATGTGATGAAACGCGCTCGAGTTGTAAAATGTGGAATAAAGATATAGATTAAGCATTGTTTTGTATGTAGTCAAATTGAGAACCTTGACCATATAACAACCGATATACCAGAAACTTTACCAACCACTTGTCACTCCTTTAAAACATCAACAGAACCAAGAAAACTACTGTACCCTAACCAGTTTTCGAAAACCTCTTACCTATAACAAAAGAACAACCCACAACTAAAGATATCATCTGTCAGGAAAACACTCCGACCACCCAGTAAAAACCTCATCTGCGTTTACCTAATTATTCTCACCGACATACACTCTCTCTCTCTCTCTCTAAAAAAACACAACCTGAACCATCCAGCTTCACCATCTCTGTCTCTCTCTCTCTTTCTCTCTCTCGTACACACTACTCTTTCCACTAAAGGCAAGATCGCGTCGTACCTGCTGCACAATGCGCTCATGCCCATTTTCGCTTGGAAACTGGTTCGCGTTTATAGAAAAAAGGAAAAAAAAGCGTCGCGCATAGTTCGTATACCAAGCGTTCAGAGGACTTTTTTTTTGTTATTTGTGAGGCTGAATTCCACGATGACGGTTGAATAACGCGAATTATTGTGTAAGGCGCGGCTGAAAAAGCCGACCTTTTTGTTGTTGTTGTACATATACATACACGTTGTTGGTTGGAATCGGTAATCGAATTGCAGCAGTTGGTATATAGAGAGAGAAAGAGAGAAAATTGTGGCCGTCGTGCGCGTACAGAATAAATGTCGAGCTGATGTCTGCGCGTGTATGGTTTTTCTTTTTCATGCGTATTCAATTAGGTATGGGACGAATTGTTTTGCACCGATGTGTATAGGCATTGACGAATGACGAATTTGTAAGTTGCAAGTTTTGCAGTGAGAGAGAAAGAAAGATGAGCGCACTGTTGGCGTCGACTTTTCATTAACCGTATATAAGTACAATTTTACCAATGAAATGAACACGTAAAATAAATTACACTATCGACCGTTTACCTCGTCGCGCGTTGACGATCATATAATCAGTTTCTTAGAAACGACGGTATATACCCTACATGCTATTTTCGC
>JAWWEQ010014949.1:0-36360 GCA_035583055.1 Torymus tubicola | reverse complement strand
TAGACAGTCTCGTACATTTTTGTATGGGATTTTTTTTTTATTTTTAAATTCTAAGATTTTCAAGGACTTAACGTCGAAAATCGGTCGGTTAGACCTTTCGACGTTACACATTTATATAATAAGAATGTTTTTAACTATTTATGTTTTAAAAACTCCATTAGAATAATTTTGTTACCTAGTATGTTGAAAAATTAATTCATTTTGAAATATTCATCTCATATATTTCTCGTTCTCAAAACATTTTTCGTAAAATAATCGGATGACATATCAAACACTGCGCGCATCCCAGATAAACAAAACCTCCATCATCAGGCTGACGTGTGCAATAATTCCACAAAATATCATGATTAAACTCAATCGATTAAAAATTCATTAACATTATTTATCACAAGAATTATATCTTAATCCGCGCCCGAAGAACAATGAGACTGCATAGAACCACTCATCCCTGTATTACTCATCCTTCTCTATTGATTCCCTCAGAGTCGCGTCATCAAGCTCCCCTATGTACACTACTATACACTACAGACTCCAGCACTTTAACTCTACATCCGATTCTTCGACGACGATGTCAATTTTTGCAGTGCTATCAGTTCTCATTCAAGATTTCTTTACCTATCTCGGCCGTGGATTTTCACCGTAACACCGTCCGATAAGATAAAGTTTAACTCTCGCGACGTAAGGTGTACACGTGCTCATTATGCACGTCGTGAACACGTTGGTCTCGGTGAGATTATTCTGCTGATAAATAAAAATCTTTCAGTCAGAGGCTATTTCCATCGACGTTTTGAGAGCACAAAAACTTAATGTTCTACGATGATCAGCTCGAGGCTATGCTCGTGAGTCATCGATAATAATTGATCGCGATCGCTCTGTGATGGTTCCGTGGGTTTTCCGATATTTTTAGAAGCTTACTAAAAAGTATTATATATAAAACGAGAATAGCCGTGTTTACTTAGCTAGTTTGTTTTGTACGTATTATTTATCATAAATCACACTGTATCTGAAACAAAAAATATTTTACAATTTATAACTATGATTTTTATTATTTACTTAGAAACAATAGAGACTGACGATGTGTTTTTATTTTACAGATAATCGGTATCATATGTATGGCGTGTGGCTCTCCTGCCTGGGGCGCAGGTCACTGGTTCCTCTTTGTCGCCGTCACGGCATTCATTATGTCCCTCATCTGGTCCATCATTTACCTCTTCTCCGTCCGGGAGACGCTCAAGATCCCCATTAACTGGATTATGACGGTGAGAATTAAAAGATAGATAAAATAGTATATAAATATATCTTTAAAAACTCGTGTTACCGAATTAAAAAATAGCATATTATGATACTTTCTTGAAGAAATTTTTATCTTTCTTTTGTTTATAAAATGGTTTTTCACGATTTTTAGACATATCATAGCTACTTTTTTTCGGTATATACGTGGAGCTATAAGAAAAATCGCTTCATAAGCGGTAGAATAAAAAAATAATCAATCGCTAGTAATAATAATGATCATGCACTTAAAAATAAAAACAAATTAAAAAATTGTTTATTCATTATTGACTTTTTTCTGTTTAGGAGCTGCTCAACACTGGAATTTATACTATCCTCTATTTCTCGGCGTTCGTAGCTGAACTCGCGTGGGCATTCTACGCGAAACACGTCGTTGCAGGAGTAAGTTGTTTTCACTATTTAAAGTATGATTTGCTAAGAATGAGAAGTAGAAAATGTTACTTTAAAAAAAATCAGTTAAAGCGAAAAATTTCTAATGAAAACGAGTGGTTTGATTTAGAGACGAGGTCGCCCACGTCTTCGTGTATTTTAATTCCTCAATGCCACATCTGAATTTTGAAATATTAACGGTTTAAGATTCTCAAGATATCTTTAAAAAACAGAGCTAAAATCATCTTTTATTAACTTTTTCTACAAAACAATATGATATGGCTTCTGCTCAAGTTTTCACAATTCATATACATTTAAATTGTAAAGAAACATAATTGTAGAAGGATCGTTTAACAGTGATCTTGTTGTTTTTAAGATATTTAAAAAATCATAGATATCTCAAAATGCAGTTGTGACCAATCAATTTTAACTTTCAACCCCATTTAGAGAACCAAAATATACAACGACATATATATATATATACGTTTATCCCCACAATTTGCAAAATCCACAATCCAAAAACTAACTCAACCTCTCTTATCCACAGGTGTTCGGTATCATCAACACCATCGCCTACGCAGCGGGCACGTATTTCCTGTATTTGGAATACAAGAACGGCCAGCAGTGAGACAATCTCTCGGCCCACACCATCAGCCGCACAGCGTATAGATTTATACGATTACCACCGTCCATCTGAAGAATGCGAAATTGTACAATCCCACGGTATCGCGCGTGCGCAACGTGCGACAAACGAGAGTACCTGCGAGAGAAGAATTAACGTATATCATTGCGTTACTTATATATATAGAGACGGACGGAAGTGTCGGTACCCTCGTTATATATCTATAATCTCTGATTTTCTCGAAACCTTTTATGTACATCTCACGAGAATCTGAGAGTATACATATATGTATACATATAGTCAAATGCTCAATGTCAACGTTGGTCGTGAAAATTTACCGCGCTTCGGGTACTGATACTCTCGATTCGACTTACATATATATATGTTATTATATAAACCGAGAGGCAATTAATTATCATACATCGGTCACTCGTACGTACATCAGGGCTACAAAGGCGCACATTATAATATTGTACATCTCTCGATATCATCTCTGTCCTTAATTTTCTTTTTTTTTTCGTCATTTCTATAAGGTGACGTGCGCCTCGCGTTGAGGTGCCCGTATTATTATTATTAATTATTATTATTATTATTGTTACTATCGTACGCACACTTTAGTAAGCCATTTGTAAACGTCCGCGACTCTGTTTTTACGTTTGCTCCCCCTCCCCAATTCCCCGTTTCTTCGCAAATCGGCGTGTTACGTATATATATATACATATATTTATGTTCACTCTTGACTCTTCTTTTCGATTCATTGTTATCCTCATTTTCATTATACAATGTCTTTTTACGTTCGCGAGACGAGTACAATTTTTATACTTAAACATATACGAAGAAGGACGCGAAGAAGATTGGGATGAAACTTGAACACATACACAGACACACACATGCATATATATTGTACGCAAAATCGAGTGCCTTATGTATACGTGGTACCAGAACCAACGTGTAAATCGGTTATTTTATTACCCATATCACCACTATGTTTTCTCTTCTTTTTTTTTGTTACGTGTACGTAAGTCTCTATTATTATTTTTTTTTTGTATTTATAAGTGAAATATACCTGTACAGAGTGAAAAATGTGTAGGGGTTTTCGATCACCCGGGGAAAGAGGCAGCAGCAGCAGCGTACTGTGTGAGAAAGGCATGTTTTTGCGAATCCCCTGACTGTTACCATTATCTTTACGATCTATTTGATTGTCTCTCTTCTTATAGTTTCCATTATGTAATTATGCAAAAAATTTATGAACTTTTTCATAATCTATTGACACTTACAATACTATATTGTAAACGTAAAGGTGTTGAGAATAACATTTGACTTATGATAAACGATGGATACACATATTCAGCGAAAAATTTCAGCAATAGAATTGAACATAAATTTATTTATTTATTGGTGGAAAAAAGCCGAATAATTATAACGGGATTCGCAAAAAGTTTGAGAAAGCATCGATGAGCTGCATTTACTAAATATCGAGCGACGTTCATTTTACCGAGTGTAACGGAGAAATATATATATATATCTATATCTATATATTTGTTACTTGTTAAAAAAGATAGCGGAGTTTAATATAAAATAATATATTATAAAAATTAATATTATATTAATATCATTAATTAATAATATAACTGTATTTGTAACGTCCCAGGCGAACCTGCGTAAAGTGGCTATTCGTCAGAGGACGCGAAGCCTTTCTTTTTTGTATAATCCTTCGAATGTCTATTTATTACTTTCAAGCTATCATTATGTAAGAAAAAACAGTATGAACAAAAGCATAAAAAACCAATGCATATATAAAATAAATGAAATAAAGATTTTAACGTTGAAAAATTGATGTATCGATTATTGTGTAAACCTTTCACTGTGCGACTTATTCGTCCGATAATAAAAATTATGAAAAGTCGTCGAAAGATGTAATATTTATAATTATTATTATATGATATTACAAAATCAATTTATTATATATAATAGAAAAAATAAAAGCTGAAATTATATGAACTTAATAAACTTCAAAACAACGTCATTATTTATACAAAATATATAAATATTCATTTAGAATGCAAGTTATGAATAAATAAACTGATCATAAACAGTACACATATACTTTCCATAAAATTCTTTGAAGCTAACAGTATGTAAACTATATAAAATTCAATAATAGTACGCACGTAAATAGAACTACATACATACAGCATTAGCATGTTATCTACATAATTCTATACACTTATATTTAATTAGACGAAAACTATTAACACTTACTTTTACGTAATACAAGCTTCAAGAACATAGGCTCATCCACGATAGTTAAAGGTGCATCAAATGTTAAAATATTTTTAAATAAACCATTATAAACCATTAAACTAAGATGATATACAAATATTTAAAATTGTGAATTTATTGATAGGTTTTTTGAGGCATTTATAAGTATAATTGTATAGAATCAAACCTGGCATTGCTAGCTCAAAGTTTCGTTGTATGACATGTATTGTTTATCTGTGTCAATTTATTTAATATGAAATTCCGTATTAAGTGTTTGAAATATAATATTATATATCTCTATAAAAGTATGTTTTACAACTAATCATTTTTATATACGGTATATGAAAAGTCTGCGTCATCATTTAAAGCACAAACTCTCTTTATAAAATTATATCTGGGATAGAAAAGTAAAAAATTAATACATGTCGTTAAAGTGTGTAGATTATAAATAAATCTAGTAGATAAAAGATTAAACAGTCCACCGCCAATTATTACTCATAACTTACTATAAGTTGATGAGTATTGTGAGAAAATTTTTTTGCATACAAGACTTTATTGCAGTAAATTTATGAAATAATTATTTGAACTGAAAACTATTTTTATAAAGAATCTATGAAAACTGCATCACAAATGTTAATTTCATATAGAAAAATTGGCATTTCTCAAAAATGACAAAAATATATTTTCACAAAAAAATAAAGATTCTGGTGTGAATATTAATCTGAGTTAAAAAACAGAAGCTATGAATATTTTTTCAAAAAAATTATTAAGAAGAATCCTACTATTCTTTCGAGTTTTAATTATATTGGATGACAATTATATTATGAGCACCAAAATTCTTTTAGATTACGTACGAACGTGCTGACATACAAACATCTTTGATAAACGCTTGAAATTCACTTATTTTTTATGGAAAATGATTTTTATATAATAAATAATTGTTGGTGAAATTACAAAATTCTTCTGAGTACCAGACATGTCTACAAATAAAAAAATTCGAAGGTCGATCGGGTAAAATGGAACAAGGCAGTTCGCAAGCATATTAAAGTATTCGACTTATGATATTCGTCTCATGAAATTTCTCTTTATTAATAATAATAACGTATGTTAATCAATTTCATTGTTACAAAATTCTATAGTATTTTACCACTTCTTTTACAAACCGTCCGAGCTGTTTAACATATGCAGTATGCCAACGGGTCGTAAACTTAATAGAAATGTTAGGAAATTGCTAATTTTATGATTTATTGGTCCGTTTCATAATTAAATCAAAGGAATATATGCTCCAAAATAAACGAGAACAGCACTTTTAGATAAGTCCATGTTCCCGGCATAACGACATAATTCCATACTCTTTTGAGCTCTTATACTCGTTTTTACCAGATCAGCAAATGCACACCTACTCATACCACTGTTTAAATATGTATTTTGAATGTGTCAATTGACTAGTACAGTATTGCAACTCATCTCATTGTTTTTCCATCTTACATTATAAGGTTGACCATTAAAGCCCTTTTTTCTCATAAAACTTGAAAAGTGGACTTATATGGTCATGCCTCGCAGCAACAAATAAACTTACTCCTGGTTTTGCTTTCGTATATATTCATCAACTAACAACAGGTTCCAAATTCATTACCAAACAGTTATGAATTAATTTTTATCAACAATTCTAAAAATCCATTTCCCCCAACCCTACCCCCTTTATACCAGTTTCAAAGTTTACACACCTCACTGCACCATACCACCACGGTCACCATCATCGCCCACAATTCACACGGACATCTCAATTCATCCAATCACATTATACGAACCATGACAAAAACACTTCTACCTATATATCCCCCGCAACATCGCAACGCGGCCTCGTATATACATACACGCATCACACACACGCAGAAAAGCCTCGCCTCGCCTCGCGACGCATCGCATGCTATACGCACGGCGATGATATCATCGTGCGGTGACGTAGTCAGCATACACACCGGGCCACCGCGACTGAGGAAGGAAGGGGATATAGCGAGTTGTAAGCAAGAGCTCGCAAAGAAACAGCGCGCGACTTTTCCTCACCGCGCCAGTCGAACGCGACCAGTCGAGTATATCACAGCGGTGTATACGTGCGCGTGTATATATATAAATAATTAATAATCACACTTGGAGTGTGTTTTATACCACGAGGTCAGTGTTTTTTCTTGCATGGTATATATTTAGTCAAAAACCTTTTCTTCTTTACTATATATTAATTAATTTGAACGTGTGTATATGGTACGGGACGATGTGTATTATACAAAGTGCGCGTGGGCATGTGTGGGTGTGCGTGTATATATTACGAAAATAGCCGGTGACTCGACCAAGCTTTTGGCCCGATATCAGGTACCCGATTAGAGTACAGACTCAAAGCGCGCGCGCGCGGCTCGGATTTCCATGCGCGGAATGACAGTTTAATTGTTATATTGAAGAAATTGCGAAACTGCTGGATTTATTTGTTGATATTTTATAATTTGATGAATGATGCTGTTACGCGTCTATGTATATATAGATGTACGCAGGAAACTAAAAAAAATAGCAGGCGCGATACCGCGATATGCTATATACACACTTGCATGAATCACCGCGCGCGATGCGTGGTTTTTTTTCGACTATACCTATGTACATGTACGCCGTTTAAAGTTTTAATCAACGACGTATGTATATACATATCGATTTAGCGTGACTTATACACTTCTAAAAATATATATGTGTTTTGTACGAGCATGAGCAGTATTGTTTACACAAGCCCGGTGTATCATTAATAATATAGTCAAATCGCTTACAAAAAAATAAAAAATTATTCATTCTTTTGCGTTTGTATAGCCCCACCTCATCAATCTCGCTAATTGCACGCACGTACGACTGGAGCTTCCGCTTTATAATCGTTCGTTTTCGTGTATATACATTGCCTTATAAAGCCGCTGTTTTTCGGGGGCACTGTCGCGTCGTAGAAAGTGAAAGTGCGTGTGTATATGTGTATATGCGTGCGTATATGGCGCCGCGAATTATCGATCCTGGGGCGCGTCTCTCGCTCAACTGCCGACAGACGGACGCGCGATTATTTCGTTCCTTTGCGATGCCAGTTCATTTGTTATTGTTCTTTTTTTTCTTGGTCGAATGGAATGTCGATGAGTATAAGTATAATGGGTTGGAAAATTAGGCATGTGTGAATGTAAACAAGATAAAAATTCTTCTTCGCGTTTGAATGTATTTATAACGCGTTATATTAAAAAGATTAATTCTGCTCAGTGGAAAAACAATAGTCCATCTAATTATTGACTTCGAGATTAAGTTTCTTGATAATATATGTGGGCAATTAAAATAGAGTTTCACGGGGTTTATCGTTGGATAAGTTTTGAAATACGGAATACGTGATAAACTATATTTCTCTGTGATACGTCTATATTTAAATAATTATTTTAAATCTAAAATATATGATAGAAAATTTAGTTATCATGTGTGTTTACATCATTTCGGATGTGATTCTCAAAATAGTTGAATAACTTGCGTAAACGCTATTTTTACCGGTTTCGACAACTAAATCATAAACACTATCGGTCAACTCATACTTAAATATAGAAGTGACGCTTTCACCGGCTAGTCGGTATTCAAATTAATCATTCGTTGTTAATGTTATTCCTTCCAATTATCATTAGAATTCAATATTTTTTTTCTCTTTTTTGTATTAATTATAATAAGTGTTTTTTTAATGAACGTAAAAAACCATCAAATTGGGTATTACTTCATTCAACACTTTCCCTTCTTTACAAAAAAAAAACAAGAAAAAATTTAATTCGTTCATTGCCATCGCCATTATTTATTTTTTTAAACAAGAAAAATTATCTTAACAACTGAACGACTCCACTAAATTGTGAAAAAACTACAATACAATTCCTATACAGAACCGTTACCAACGTAACCAAAAATTCTCTATATATACACTAAAGCGCAACAAGCATACAACCCGCGCAACTTGTTGATATACGCACCAACAACTACAAACTTCGCCACAACGAACCCTTTATCTCTTTTTCTCTATTATACATACTCTCTCTCTCAAAAAAAAGCTCAAACCATCGCGAGCCCATATGTCGTGCCTGTCTCGGAGTTATTTTTATTTGCTCGCGAGCCGAACCAAAGAGAAGGTGGGACGACGACGACGAATGCAACGCGCCTTCGCTAAAAATGTAGGTCACCGCGATGGAAAAGTGTCTTGGCCTTGTGCTCTTTCGGGATGTACATGGTGGCCACGCGAGTACATGCGTACTATGGTTTATATACAATGTGGTCAACGTGAATGCACTTTTTGTTTTTGTTGATTGGGAGAACGTATATATACGAGAGGGATGGTTGTATTTGAGGTAGATGCATCGATTGAAGTTTTCGGAGGTCATCATGGTATTTTAACGAGTGACACGTGTGTAGTAACGTGAGTAATGCGAGGTCCTTCAAAATTTAATTGAATTTTGCAAATGAGAACAGCATTGTTCCAGGAACGATGTAATGACGCTATTGTATACTGGGTATTACAGATACTTTACTGCGCGTTCGAATTAAATTTTGTTATACGCTACTGTTTTTTATGTTTACTATAGTATATATAAACGTTTGAAGGAACTTCTCGTATTCTTTTCTAAGGTTTTCGAAATCTTATATGTTCAGGAACTATATTTTTTCCAACGTAAAAAGGTTTAACTCGTGGAAAGTTATTACCCATTACGATAACCGCGTATAACCAAAGAAACTTCAGTCCCGAGTCTTTTTCCTTGCCAATTGTTTGTGTTTGCTAGTAAGCAAAGGATTAACGTCCACGTAATATTATAACATAACAATCAACATATAACATCAGACTTTAATTTCCAGAAAAAAAAAGAATCCATAAACAGCAACCATGTCGCACTCAGTGACGATCCAGACCCGCACGGTCACCACCGGCAGTCCTTCCATGATCAACACGAGCTTCTGCAGGTCGTGGACCGGCATACTCAAGCTCGCTCAAGTGGTTCGTATATCCATAGATGTTATATATATCACATACACATGTCAATAAAACGATTCACTCAGGAAGTGATGAACATTATTTCACACATACGAGACAAGGTGTTTGTGCAAAGATTTCTTTATGAGAACGCTTTCTATCGCTTCTATATATAATATATCAATTAAAGTGGACTTTTTCTTTTTACATATATATTTATACTGCACTAATTTTTCTCTTCCTGATTGTCGCACCCACGTGTGTTGCGTATATAGACACGCCGCCATGTTGATTCATATCACCAGAGTGGGAATTTTGTTTGGTTTTATTGTTACCCAAGAGTGAATAGTACTTTTCGTTTCTAGTATCATTTCTTTCTTATCGGGTATATTACTATTCAACATTTCATTCATTCATTTGTTCATATAAACATATTAACGTATTATACCCGCGTCAGTTCAGCTTAATTCGCTAACTCGTTACAAAAGATATAAAAACAGAAACCTTCGAATTCCAAAGAATTTCGTCTCGATTTCCCGCGCAACAGCCTCATCTTTATTTTTGTAAACGACGATCGCGCGCACGCAAACAGGGCCGTCATCGGCTTATTTTTTATCGCCTCGAGTAGTGATGACCTAATTGCCTGCGAGGAGAATCGTTTATCCCTCGTCGCATACCGATTCATCGCTTTCTACGGAAACTGTATAAAGATATCACCCGATTGATAAAATGTTGCACTTTGTAAACGTATTACTTATACTTCTTCGAGGTTTCTTAAAGCTTTTTTTCGCGAGGTATCAGGGATTTTATATCGCGAGGTTGTGCGATCGTGTTGTGATATAGGAATAGTTTTAGCGATCGGTTCGTCGCAACGTGTTCATTTCTTTTCTTTTTCCTATTAAATTTTGTATGAACGTAAATTAAGATAAACGAATAAAGAAGCTTTTTATAGAATCCTAAGATAAAACGAACATATTGCTATACGTTATTAAAACAACATTTCGGTACGGTATTCAATCAGGGTGTAAAAGCAGCGTCGACGTATACTCGCTTTGCTAAAATAACGCCGCTTTTACCGAGAATTTCTCATATTATATTTCGAGACATCGACTTCATCGCTCGAGCCTTACTCGACGCACGAAAAATCCTCAGCGTACATCATCTCATGTGTAAATTCTTTATATTTATAATGCTTCGCCGATGCTGCCACTGCACTTTCATCCATACGCAATCATTATAACAATTAAGCTTGCGAAAGAAAATAACTGATTGGCATATAGTTGCGTGATATGTATATTTAAATCTCATATCACGTCACCGAAATTTCATCAAAGCATATAATCAAAGTTCGTATTATTATAATTTCTATATTGTCAAGCAACACTTGCAGATTTGTTATAAGCGACGATATATACAAAGCTTGATGCTCATAGAACGCTGGAAAAATAAAATACAAACATATGGAAATCGTTTATTCAAGAACGTTATTATGAACCTTGATTGTTCTCTTTTTGGGCAGTAAAGCAAGGCGAATGAAAATCAAATATATGAGGATTTAATTGATAAAAAATTATATACCGCGTCGGAATCATGAATACTAAGATGTAGGAAGAGGCGCGTGCGACAAATTGAGCATAATGTGGTTTTGAGCTAGAATTATGCTGGCTTCCGTAACAAGTTTTCGCAAGGCCGTATTGTTGTTATAACATTTTTTTTTCCTCGATTAATATACGTTTTGGATTTATTTCACGGGCATGTTGTTTGCAATATAATACAATAACCCTTTGAAAAATATATATAACGTACAATATGAATATGAATCACTAAATTAAAAGTATTATAAGTTTGATCCTTTTATATGGCTGTGCGCGAATTCGGCACGTTACAATGTGAAATTTTATTATTCAGGACTCATCGCGATGAAAGTTATATGCGTTGCATTCACGAAGCTAATGACATCGTTAAATTTTATGAATTCCAAAGGCGTATAATAAATCCACTAATGAAAAAAAAAACATTAACGCGGCGTCTATGTTAGGTCACGAAAAGTTCCCGAAATAACGTATAAACATGAGCGATTAATGTTATAGAAATCATTAGAAGTCATCATTAATAGTTTGCGTATATAAAATCTCCATGACAGTTCAATGAAATGGAAAATCTCGAAAATTCCAATAAACTAAACCATTATACGATTATACATATAATAGAATACGTATTATAGAGAATCGATGAAAGCGATCTTAACATACGAAAATCTTGTATCCAAAACAAACACACACACACTATATACTATTTCTCTTCCCCACTTGGCACACATAAAAAAAGAATGAAAAAATAAATCTGTATACCAGATACTGGGCGTCATCAGCGTCGGCCTCACCGGCTACGTCATCAGCCATTATTTCAATGGTGTGACCGTCACCGAAAATCTCTTCTTCATACTGATAGCGACTACCTTCATGATCGCCAGTTTCGTCCTTGTGCTCAGCTGTCTCTGCTCCTACACCACCGAGTCCATCATTTCGAAAACGATCTTTGTGAGTAAACATACAAGGGGGGGACGATAACGTTTCTAGATTGTTGTTTTATAGCCAATTAGTATAGTGTTTAATTGAATGTAATAGTGGCTCTTATTAGAGGGATACCATGTACAGATTAGATAAGTGTCTAGCAATGTTTACGGATACCGGTGGGGCAATTCGATGGGCTTTTAATTACCGATTTCGTTGAAAATGTCAAGTTTTACATGATTGTTAATTTTTTAATTTTTTTTTTAAAGATTTTATGAAACAAATTGATTTAAAATATTAGTATAAATAAAATATTCATATACAATGATACAATTTTCGAACGTTAAATTTGGACACTTACTTAGATTATACATTAGTTTATTGGGAATCGTATATGATCGAATTGTCGGACAATAATACATGCCGAACGATTTTTCGAACAGGAACTCCTCTACCATGCATTCGCGTTCGCTCTCCTTCTTGCCGCCTCAGTGACGCTTCTAACTAAGGTTACGAATGGACGGCGCTATCGAAGTAACGCCGAAGACTTGGAAATGGGTGCAGCCGTGAGTCCTCATAAATTTTATGACGACGAGAGAACACGAACGATAATAATAACCTTGACGTATAGATTTTTGTTACCCTTTCGGTTGTCAAAAGTTTAACAGGCTGTTCACAGCGATTGTAAAATAGAAAATACTTAGAACTATTAAAAAAAAAATGAAAAGGTACCATAAACCGTCATTACCAACAATCGTTCGTACACTCTCTCTCGTTGTATCCTATCAAACCAAATAAATCATCGCAAATAAAAATCGACACACTTGTCTCTCGTTCTGTTGCAGATCTGCGGCTTGATAAACGCTGCGCTGTACCTCTTTAGCACCATTATCGCCCTTCGCACCTCTCGAGGCCTATAAATTCCATCCTCTTTCGCGCGACTGTAAGAGAGCTAGATATATATACAAATGCGACACCTAGACATCACACAAAATCATCGGAAGCAGAGATCGATCAAAGCTTCGTATCGAAATATATAATGAATGCCTTTGAATATATTAGATATATCTACAATCTACAGAAACGCTGTTGCTTTACGCGCAAAGGAAGAGATAAACGTACACTTGGAAGGGAGGATGAAAGACTTTACGCGACTGAGAAAATCACAGAGTGACGCGACAAGTGCTAAAATATATAGCATTATACTATTTTTTTTGTTTGTTTTATGGCGCTCTATATGAACATTGTGACTTTAATTATTATATATACCGTCCTGGATGTATAGACGAGAAATACGCCTTAATCTATGTGCCGATATATGAACTGCGAACGAAGCAGCTTGAATGCTCTTTTTTTTTTTTTAAAAAACCAAAAGAAAAAATTAATTTTAATGTTTAGTCGATCGATGTAGGCGGAGCTATTTTATATGTGACTGCCTTATTTAGTATTCTAAAATACTTAGTAGCTTCCAAAATTTTAGAGTAGTTTGTGTATTAGTGTATATCTAAATAATCAAAAGTATGTTTGTAACGAATCTGCATTTGTCGTGAGCTTTGCGACGAACGAAATTGCATTTTACACCTCACTCATTTGTCAATAATATATAGTTTGAAAAAAGAGCTATAGTTTTAGTTTTCGAAAAATCAATAATATGCTCCATATTTAAAAATAGTACATTAACTTCTTCGTGTTTAAATTTTTACTATCTTGACGATCAAAATTGTGTTATATCACAACTTATGATCATTTTTGTAGTTTACACATGTTTTTATTATTTATAATTTTGTATTGCGAATAAGGCTTTGTGCTATGTTATATTACTACATAAATAGCAAATTGTATGCTACTTAAAAATATTTAATCCTTCGTAATATATTACATAGTAAAAAACAAACATAAGGTAACACTACTTGATACAGAACTGCTCAGAAAAAAGAAGGCTTTTAATTTTGTAAGCGAACAAGAAACCAAGAATTTTTATCATTTTATATACATATGTACGAATAGTTGTGTAATTCGATACAATAATAGAAAAAGAACACTATATACATTATTTTTTGAATCATTTTTAACTTACAATGCTATATGCGAAACACTAATTTATTAACATGTGTAAATTTGCTAACACTGTTGTGTTTATTGTTAATTTATGTGATTAATATATACTTTTATAATAAGTATAATTTTATACTAATTCACGCATTTTATACATCACTTTTTTAGAAGTTTATCACCAAAACGCTGTTTTTAAATTTATGAAAGTAAATAAAATGTTATTTGACGAAAGAATATTATATTTATACCTTACTTATATATGCTATCTATCAACAATTCAAATATGAAGAAGGCAATATTTTTAAAAAGAAACTTTACAGCGTTAATGAAACTGTTTTCTTGTTGTCTAATTATAATAACATTTACAAAATATATTTTCAAATATAATATAAAAATAGTAAGGCATAAATAATTTTTTTTATCACGCATAATCTTTCATACTTAACATTACGTTCAAGACTATGATTAAATGTACCTGGTAACAATTTTTTTACGACAAAATACTTGTTGTATTACCTCAATCATTAAATAAACCATTCTTCTTCATAAATCTGTCTTATTATTTATTCTCATATTTTATTTTATCACTATCACTCTTCAATTCTTTCCAGTCACTATTATATGCAGATTATAAGTACTAAAAATAATTCGTTGCATTGAGTGCAATCATTAGATTATTGTAATTTTTAATGAATGCATAAAATTTGATCCGCGCAGGTTATAGGCATAATCATAATGAGTCTGGAGGTGAGCAGCATAAACGAAAGATACTTAACTGCCGGTGATACCTTTCTTATGTTGATGGCTACGTCATTCATGATGGGTACAGCTATATTTATTATCAGTTATGTATTTTCGCCAGTATCTGAAGCTATTATCGGAAAGACTAATTATGTAAGTTTAAACCTTTGATTAGACTATTCCATATATCGTACTCAAATTATACTAACAATACAATTTTGTAACATATTTCAGGATATAATATTTAATGCAATCGCCCTATTTTTTATATTGATTGCATCGATAACTGTTATCGCACAAGAAAGCAACAGTGCATTTGGAAAACGAATGATTGCCGCTGTACGTAAAAAAGATTATTTATTTGTAAGGTAACTTGGAATAATTCGGTCACTAAGATAATTGGGCCACTTCTGATTTTTGCATTATTTTTGAAGTAATTTATGGATAATTTCTGGAAGGAAGATTCTTTATTTTTTTCTTGGTAATATATTTAGTATACTTTAAATCGATTCTTATAATCATTTAAGGTGATTGATTTGCTCTTAGTTACCTAATATTATATAAGATGAAAGACTTCTATAATGTGGACACTCATTTAATGTAGAAAACCTCTAGTATTTTTTTATATATAAAATAAAACAATCAGAGTTTATGTTTTTAATATAGTTGTATAGATTGAAGTATCTTAAATTTGGCTTGTGTAACCAAACCTTCAATTAAGTACACTTCTTTTCCTCCATATAACAATGTCCACATTGGAAGTCTCATTATACTATTGTCACACGATTCTGTCTCGCCATAATTATGTGACACTAGGCATATCCTCCGATTTTAAAAATATTATATATTTATTAAATAAAATTAAAATTATTTTTTCCAGATACTTGGAATAATAGACTCTTGTCTATACGCAGGAAATACTGCTGTAGCTGTTCGTAACAAACTGTAAAGCGATGTCAAATGTGTTCAACGTAACCAACGAATTACAAAGAATTTATTTTTTATACAAAATACTCAAGTTATTTTTTTCACATTTAATTTAACAACTAAGATTAACGAATGGGATTTGTACATACAAGCAATAGTCCCGTGCCATTTTCTTTACAACTGTTGTATATTTGTGATTTTATAAACGTTATTTATTGAAGATATATATTATAAAGTATGAATAAACGGAAGTATCTAAATAAGCGGTTTATTAAAAAAATCCATGATCCTTTTTTTTCAAATAATCGCGATACTTCGTATATTGTATTGTCTACTGATTTCTTGCATATTGCATCAAATTAAAAATGTGTTCTGATCAATTGTATATGTTATATTTTTTAGAATTAAAATATAAAGATCTGATAACAGCATAAGATACGTGTATCATATTTATAAGTCAAACTATGCATTACAAAAAATAGTCAAGCAAATATTTTATTTAGATATAATAATTGTTTGTACGTAATGAAGCATGTGTATGCTAAAAAGACAAGTATGAGTTCGAACATATCAAAAAAACTTGAGGGTGACTGCGCGTTTCACTACAATATCTTACTACGATCTACCTCAAATAATACGTGTTTATATCGTTTATAAATATTCGACGGATACATACAAATTTTAAAATTAACCGTTACCTACCTGAATATTATATTCTATATCTGTAAACACCTTCAATAGTGGAGTTTTGAAATAAGTGGGATTTTACAAGTACAAATTTTAGTTTCTAACTACTCAATTAATTAAGAAATGGAAAATTATAATTATAGTAATGATAAAGAAAAGCGTAATAAAGGATTCACTTGATATTAAACTTGAATAAAAATTGAATGAAATAAATATGTTATATAGATAATTTTACGTTCATTTTATATAGCCCCGAATAAATGATTTCTGATAACTGGCAACCTGAAATACTTCTCTGCCTTCCAGACAGTCAGTCAACACTGAATTTAAATGTACTACATTTGTAAATTATCTATATGTTTATTTAGCTGTTTATGAAAAGTGTAATTATTATAATAAAATACTAAGTTTTTTTTATAAAAATTCATATTTTAGTATTTTTATGACCTTATCTCCCATTAAGTAATATTTTAAAAGATTTTGATTATGATTCTTGTCTAATTCCAAATTAATGCATAAAATTTTGCGACTCGTTTAGCAGAATAGATACACTCCATCAGTTAATGTTCATTTTCCTTTAAATAACAAAATATAGTGGTATAAAAATGCCGAAAAAGCAATGGTAGCAATAACAATGGTCTGTAATATTTACATCATAGAATCTACTCATTACCTATAGGATTTCGTCTTTGCATAATATAATAAATAAATATAATATAATCTCCAATCCATTTCATTTAGCTCTAATTAAAGTGAATATGAAATAGAAGATTATATCTCTGTACTATTTTTAATACGTCCAATCAACCAAGGTCCGTTTAAATTTAATGAATAAATAAATAAAAAATAAACTGTACTGCTAAAAGCTTGACGAAGAAACATCTAGAACTCCGAAGAATAAAAATGAACTAAAATTACCAAACTAATATCACTTTTAAAGCGTTCAAAATATCGGTTCTTTTTAAACGTTCTTTTTGTAATTCAGGACAGTAAGTGCGTTGTTAAAGGTGGCAGATTTGCGTCTTTTACAAAATAAAACATATTATTTGACTTGAAATTTTCGTTTATTATTATATCCATATATTTTACACATGTATTGTTCGTAGATTTAATGAGATCGAATATGTACAAATTAATTTCCAAAATATTTGTTATAGATATTTTATTCACTTGAAGTAATATAATCACGCTAAGTAGCTGAGGTTGCATCGCTGTTTATTAGCATTCAAGTATTGTTCCTAAAAAATATCATGTAAAATTATTCTTATCAACTATTGTAAAACTTATGCCAAAAATTTGAAATTTTTAAAAAACGTACAGCACAACCAAGGAGGCCATTAATATTGTTGAAATAAGCGTTGCAGTTTATGGCAGCTTCTATGATGCAGACGTATTTAATAGTCCATTGGACAGCCGTTTTTACTATTTCCAAGATGATTGGTAGTACCTACGGTATAAAAAGGAACATAAGTGTGTAATACTTTCACGATTTACAAAAGAAATTTGCACAAAGAACGTAGCCAAAAGATGTCTAAAATCTACATCTAAAAAATATTTTACCAAAAAAGAGATATTGCGTCCAATTGTGTAAGCAAAATTAAGGAAAATAAGCCATATCCATATAGACATTTTCTAACAATAATATGTTTCGATTCAAAACTTGGAGAAAGCAAATAAATAAATTAAAACGGGAAATACCAGCTTGCTATTTTCGAGGTCTGCGTCTTCGATTTCGCCATTCTGCAGTGCAATGAGATAAGTATTTAGTAGTTGTAATTCGGCATTGGTCAGCTCAGACAAATCGTTTTGTACTTCGGCATGGATGTTTGCTATGGCAACAAACAACAATAAAGCGCAGAACGCGAAGTAATTGCAAAAAAACACCATTTTCCTATACCTTTGCTATGAACTGATGCCGTTGTCAAACGTTCCCGCACTATTTATACAGTGATGCTATGACTTTTTTATGCATATTTCTGATAAATTGCTATTTACCATTCACAACATGGTGAGATAATAATTTCACAATGGTATAGAATATCGTTGTAATGGTAATGGCTTTTTCGGTTAAGGGTATTCAAATTATGAATGGGCAATATGACTTATTAGATATTTTTTATCTAGATATCTATAATTTCTGAAAATTGAAAATTTTTAAGTTGATTATTATAAGAAGAAAATGTTAATTTATGAAAAAATCGTCTGTACACAAAATAGAATAAGGTTACTTAAACAGTGATTACATAAAAAACACAGAACATAAATTTAAGTAGATAAACAAAATACCCGCGCAAAAATCATTAACGCGTCAAATATATTGTAAAATCTGCAAGTGATATATTACGCTAGTATGAAATTTATTTTTACAAAAAATTTCAAAGTGATTAAACCAATTTTGCTCTAGTAATTGTTGGACATAGAAAATGGATTTTCCATTTTTTGATTTTTTGCATTCCTAGATAAAAATCTAATGCATAAACACAATTTTAACAGATATCTAGCTAAAAACATGATACTTTCACTGGGATTTATAGATTATTTCTATCAGGGTATCTGTAAAACTCTGAGCTCTCCATAGCTCTCTGTACCTCGACTACGTCGCTTGTTATCACTACCCCGAGGCAACTACATATATTTTAGCAACAACACTTATTGCCTTAAGTACACCTACCCCACACAGTGGATTCTATTAATACTGATTATCATTAGACGCCGGCACTTAATCTGAATAGATAATATCCATCAAAAAACACAGACCAAAATATCATACAAAACATCGCTAATGTATATATAATAAAACTTCACTCATTTCTTCTAAATTATTTTAAATAAAATTCACTGAAATGGCTAGCAATACAATATTATGGAGCATACGATTTGATAATTGCTGCCATTAAACTTTGTTTGATAATTAACACCAATAATCAAAAAGATGCGTAAAATTCCTGACGCACCGTATAGTGTGAGAACAATTGATAACGGCATCAGTTCACTTCTCAGGTGTTACAATGGTACGTACATGTCATTAATGAAATCTGTTAGTTTACAGCAGCTAGAATGAATAATATCGTGTGCAATAAGGGATAAAGTTGGCTTTTACGAACGAGAATACTCAAATCATCATTTGAGTTTGAAAAAACGATTGTTCCTTTTTTACGCATTGTATTAATGCATGTGCAGGCTCTTTTTATGCCAGGAAAGTGGATAGTGATTTTGGATTTTCGACTTAAATACAAAAAATATTAAAAAATGAAATTTTTCATAATTTAAGAAAAAGTATTATTTGAAAACTTGTTTCCTTTCGCTATTCTGAACTGCTCGAAAAACTCAGTTGTCGAGCATCTGAGAGTATAGTAGAAGGAAATGAGATATTGAGAAATACTTTTTTTTTAAAACACGAAGAAAATTTTCCAAAATTCTCAATAAACTTTTTATTTTTCAATAATTTTTAAATTTAAATATACAAAACAAATATATAAGTTAATTATGTCGGACTCTTCTGGCATAAAAAAGAGCCTTTCTCTTTGACGATGATCATTATTAAACATCATTTTCGCTAGAAATCAACATTTTCTCTCGTTGTACAATATATACTATTCAATGATTTTTTCAGGTGGAATATTTCAAGGTTAACAAAGGCCGATGCGTTGCCAGCTACTAAGAGTTAACAAAATGAGTCTCTAATAAATATTCTCAGCAAAATACTCTTCTTGTTATGGTATACATTTCCAATACCATTTATTTTAGTTATAGTAATAGAACCTATTTGCAAAATTAACTATTTCGTATAAGAACAACTTTATATGTCTTATTTTTTCACATTTTCATTTGTAAACAAACAATTGAGAAACTTTTTGTATTTACGATTGATTCAAATACTGGAATTAGCTTAATGAACGTAAATACGTAGACGCCTAATGGACGGCAACCCGAACCACAAAGGCGTAAATTTTCCTTCGTTTCGTAAAGTGACCAACGCCTTACATATGCGTACATGCACACCGGCTTGCCATTCCAAAGGGGATCACGTGGCGATTGTCCACTTCGACATCAAGGTAACCACTTGGAGAAATTGCAAATCATCAGTACACTCAAGACGTCGAACACAAATCAAAACGAAGATTCTCTCGTGCCAACTTTTTTCCCCGTACCATCGAGACGTTAGTTACAGAACATTGCGCTGTATTACACAGTGTTACGCGTCTCTCTCTCTCTCTCTCTCACTCTCTCTCGCTATCTATCAAGGAAAAATTCACTTATCGTCTTGCGCGCGGTATTATCAAAACAAGCAACATGTGCCACACAGCTTGGGAATCAGTATAAAACCGAAACTCGAAATCGAACTTTGAACGATTAACGTGTCCCACGCTGCTTTGCGTAGATCAGTTCGTGGTTTCAGGATGGATTATTCGCTTGAAGCTGTACTACAATCGAAACTGTTCTGGATCACAGGGATTTGCCTTGGCTTTTACTTATACTTGAAATATGTGGTTTACAATGTTTGGACACGGAAAGGTGTACCTCACGATACACCCAATGTGCCATTGGGTAATGTTCCTCTATCGTACTTTAGTGGAGCAGTGACGCACGGTTTGTATTTACAACTTTCTGATTGACTTATTACGTATTCGCGCGGCAGTTTCTCAGCTTTCAAAGTAGCCGGCTATTGTTTTACTCCGGTGGCTGTAGCTAGTTGGAAAGTTGATTGTTCGTATTTGGTCTGTTATGAAAATGTTCGGTGTATATAATTTAATTAATATTGTATTGATTTTTATATAGGGAAATCAACTTTTTTACATTTGTTTTTAGTTATTTTTGGCAAGATATTTAGCGATAGCTAAAAAATTCTTAATTATCAAAAAATATTATTTTATTAATTGTTTCTCTTTTATTAATCAATAATACCTTTATTAAAAGTTCGTTTTATCAAAGAGATTTAGACGTCTTCAGCTCTTACTCTTTATCCACTACATTGACCTCTTTTTACAAATGATTATAGTTCGCACGAATAACTCATATTTTCTCTCTACTGTCCCAGTTTCTCGAAGGCCAATTTTAACAACTCCAAATAATAAAAAAATGTACTTCTTTTAACCATTAAATAATCATTCACAATTATACATAATAAACAAATTCACATTTAGGCGGTATCATCCAGCGCAGTCACGAGAAATTCAAGCATCATCGTTACCATGGCATCTATCTCCTCTACGAGCCAATCCTCGTGGTCACGGATCCTGACCTAGCGCGTCTCATCCTGGTGAAGCATTTCTCGAACTTCTACAACCGCGGTACTTATCACAATGAGCGCAATGATCCGCTTTCGTGTGCATTGCCCAGGATGGTTGATGATAAGTGGAAGAGGCTTAGATCGAAGCTATCGCCGACCTTTACGTCCGGGAAATTGAAGCAGATGTATCCACTGTTGGAGGAGATCTGCGATGTACTGGTCAAAGTCGTGGGAGAATGTGCGGCGGAAGGAAAGGAGGGTATTGTCGAGATGAAGGACGTGATGTCCAGGTATTGTGGTAGTTTGAGATATGTTTATATATATATGGAAATTTTTTTAATTTTTAGATAGTATGATGTAGATATATTGCGAAAATTGCAGTTTTAAAACTGGTTAAACTTAATGGTTGAAATTTTGTATTAAGATGGTAAGAAAACCTCTTCTTTTAATCATAGAGATTTCATTCATTCTTTTTTAATGAATGAATTATTTGAAATGTCATAGAAGTTGTTTAACAGCTTTGAAACCACGCCAAGCATAAAATTTTTCATATATGTGAAGATTAAATATCCGAGAAACATTCAAAACTTTCGCTTGTTATTAAAGTGAAATTATAATTCAGAGTATTTCTCTTGATTTTGCAGTATAAATATTTGCAAAGCCGAAAAACTAATTTCAACTTATATTAAATTCTGATTTTAATGCCGGAGGTACTTCTATAATTAATTTCATCATCCGTTTTTCAATTTTAATTAAATTATTTCAACAAATGAAATTTTTCCAAAATAATAAATTTTCTAAAATATAAAACTCCGTAAACATTCGTTTAATCTTCAAACGTTTAAAAAAAAAAGAAATATATAAATTTCCCAAACAGATTCACGATCGACTGCATTTCATCGATCGCATTTGGCTGTAACGTCAATAGCTTGGAGAACCCTGACCAGGACTTCCGACACTACGGCAAAATAAGCAACGACTTCGGGCCTGTGTTCGTTTTACTAAGCTTCTACGCGCCGGACTTGCTCAAGTTTTATCCAGTGCCCGAGAAGCGACGGCGAGTTCAGAAGTTTTTCATCCGGGTGTTTGAGGATATGGTGAAGTATCGGAAAACTGAGAACGTGACGAGGAACGACTTTCTCAACTCGCTCATTGAACTCATGGAGAGAGGGACGGTCGAGGAGAACGGTATGATTAATACTGTTAAAGTATCGCCTTTACTTCTTTTTGTACAGAAATAATTATTGCGAAGCCTTAAGTATTGTCACTGCGCGTACTTTAGGGCTAGTTATTGGCATTTTATTTTTATGTCTAAAGCCTGCTTTCTTTATTACAGAAACGGTGAAACATTTCTTCGTGAAAGACGTTAATTATCCTAAATATTGATTAAAAAAAAACTCTTAAAGACAAAGAAATATTAATTTCGAATAATGAAATCTTAAATACCATAAGCTTGAACATACAAGGCGAGAAAATCGATGAATTGAAATAATGTAAGCTTCGAATTATAGCGATAATCAAAAGATAACAATCATAATTAAAATCTCAACAATAAGTATAACAATCTTCACCTGATTAAAATCAATTCTCGAACTTTTTTTAAAAATGCGTAGTTGTATTCGTACAAAACTTACTTTTCGCCATCCAAAAGCCGAAATGCTTCCTCTACAAAAAGAAAAAAAAAACAAAAACGCCAAAGAACACTCACATTTCCCGAAAAATCTTATACCCATACGAATTGCAGCATGCGATTCGGACAAATTATCGATGATAGAGGCAGTTGCACAATCAGTGATCTTCTTCGCCGCTGGTCAAGAGACAACTTCGTCTGCCATCAGTTGCTGTCTGTACGAACTATCGTTCAACCAAGACGTCCAGGAACAGCTGCAGGATGAGATAGACCAAGTGTTCGACAGCGACGACGGCATGACTTTTGAAAAACTCTTCGATATGAAGTACCTCGATATGGTCTTCTGTGGTAAATTTCTGCATCTATTATTATATTAAAAATATTTTTATTTTATTAAAAAGCCGCATATGCTATTACAGAAACACTGCGAAAGCATCCGGGCGCTCCAGTACTGAACCGCATAAGCGCCGAGGACTTCGACCTTCCCGACACGACGTTCCGCGTACCACGTGGCATGCGCATAGCCATTTCCGTTAGTGGTTTACATAACGACCCCGACATTTACCCCGAACCGGATAAATTCGATCCGTTGCGGTTCACACCAGAGAACAAAGCTAAGCGTCATCCTTTCGTCTACTTACCTTTTGGCGAAGGCCCTAGACATTGTATTGGTACGTATATAATATAAAAAAAAGTTTCGTTTAATATACACGCAAATGCATACGTGTCTCCTGTAATATATATCTGTAACGTTTGCTATACGTACGTTTCAGGAAAACGATTAGCCTTGCTAAAGACGAAAATCGCACTTTGCCAGCTACTACGTAACTACAAGTTCACCGCATGTAAGGAGACGCCCAAGAAGATCACGTACTCAGGGAACTTCTTCGTGCAAGTGCCTTCGGGCGGGTTGTATCTTAAGGTTGAGAGGAGAAACGTTCGGTGACGAGCGCGCGCGCGCGCGTGTGTGTGTGTGTGTGTGTGTGTAAGGTTCGATGTCGAGATGAAGTTCGTACACGGAGGAGAATTTCAGAAACGCTGAAATTGTGATGGAGAAGCGCTTACAAGTGTGTAACTTGGATAGGTTAAGCATTCTTCGAACGTTTCAGTGCGTGGTTGTATAGTGAAGGAGAATGGATGATTAACGTTAGCTATTTGTAAAGTTTGTTTTTAATGTGTATTAATAAAAATGTGTAAGAATGATATTTTAATGAGATGCGTGTACTATATTTTATACCTATGTTAAACACATTGTTATTTGTTTATGTTATACTAGTATAGTTTATTATTATAGGATACCTGAATTGCAAATGTAGAGCACGTGCTTTAAGAAATTTAATGTCGGTTTTAAAATTGAATGTCAACATTATGTCTGAATACAAAATTTTCTAAAGAATATTCGTGATTTCAACCTCCTCTTTACTTTTACAAAACGAAAGAAAATAAAAGAAAACATCATACAATGAACGCAATTTAAAAATCAATATCACCTACGATAATTACACCATGCCTTCTGTTTAAACACGTACTTTAACTATTACCTAAATACACATACAGAAACCATATCAAACCTCACACCACTTAATGCTCTCAACACCCAATCCAAACCTCTATACACTATAGACTATTCCAACTATAACACCACACCCCATCAGCAGCACTTTCCCCCCATTCTCCTCCATTATATTTTTACACCTCGCCTCCGTCACGCGCGACAACTCCACTATCTCTCACTTCCTGCATACATTCCATCCGGTGTCTCATCGGAAGCTCGTAAAGCTCCTCTCTCTCTCTCTCGCTCAAATCTCCATCTCGTATATATACACGCGCGCGTGCTGAGCTTTTTCAGGCGTTCCCTAAACATCCGTCGCCGCCGTCTTTAGAAAACAGGAGAAAAAAGGTACCCATTGTAAAAACTTGCCGGGAAGGAACGAGAGAGACAGAGAGAGAGAATGAAAAAAAAGAACCATAGGTATATACATACACGCGTGCGCGCGCGAGCGTCGCGACGACGACGACGTCGCCCGAAATAGTCGTCCTCCACGGAAGCTATGCGGGGGGTGCAACGACACGCGTACGAGACGAGACACGCGCTCAGAACTCATCCATCCCTCGGTGCAGTCGGTGATGCTGGAAGCTGGAGAGAAGAAGCTGCGGCGGTATCAGGGATAGGAAATAAAGTTTTCTTTCGGGTTTTTGGTGAAGAAGTTTGGGTGCGAAATTTTTGTAGAAGGATAATATAAGGCGTGTGCGATTTTCGGTGTAATAAAAATCGGGTGAACACGCCGTTGACGAGGTTGAGGATATAGAAGTATAGTGTAAAAGTTGTGGCTGTGTAAGTCATGTGTGGTTTTTAAGTATTTACCAAGATTGCATGATGTGAGAAACGTTGAGGGGGTTATAGAGATTGATTTTTAATTTTAAAAAATGTGTGTAATAGTTAAATGTTGCAGTCTACATATACACTAATATTTTTCGATTATTTTCTTATTCTTGTTCAATTTTTATGTGTTTCCAACTATTGTTACTACCAACGATCCATAACGATTCATAACTTCCTTGCATCAATATACCAAGCAATCCTAAACAATTACCAAGACTATATAAACTCATACATTATATCCGACGTTTTCAGGTAATGATGATGAAAATCGGCGGTGGTGGCATCGAGAGCGGACCGGTGATAAGAATGGCGCCGATCAACACGCACGGCAACGGCGGCGTCGACTGCTGCTTCTGCCGTTGCTGCACGTGCATTCACCTCGAGTTCCTACGTACTTTGCCCGGTGGCGTCAAGGTCGCTGAGACGGTGAATATATTATCCTTCTTTGATATCTTTTGTAAACAGCTTTTGCAATAGACGCAAGCGCGTTAAGGAATCAGGGTTTTCGAGGTGACGATTTTTTGTCGTATAAATAAAAACATGATATTTTGTTGCATAAGTATAAATGTGAGGGGAACAACGAAAAATCAAATTTCATGTTGAACGGTATATCAAAAGGGGAAAACCGTTGAAAATCAATATACTAAAATATTTCCTTTCGTATCAAAAATCACTTCAAATCTCGCATCGTTTACGATACTTACATCGACTAAGAAACAAAAAGAACTATATTAAGTTAATTATTGCTCGTAAGTACCTATTGAGTGCACTGACTTTTCAACATACCAAACTAAATGTGTGTATATATACTGACGCCTTGCAGTTATTTTATTTTGGTCGCTCAAAATTTCACATATACCGTTCAATCACCCGTACGTCATTGTACCTCGCTGGTGCTTACTCATAACACAACGATTCGCTATTGCAATTGCGTCAAACGAAAAACGGCACCTCAAATAATAATAATAATAATAATTATTCTCTCATTCTCTTTGTCGTCCCCCTTGTTCATATAGCTTATCAGCGGGCTGATTCAAAGTCTCCTCATAAATTACGGACTACGTTATAGCGCGACCATTGGATCGGCTTTCGAGGGCGCCTTGACAACGTCCTCGGCGTGCTTTCTTACCTCTGCTGTACTCCTCGCCTGCTACGTCATATCCGAGAAATCGTATCGGCTCATTAGAGCGTCGCTGTTTGTAAGTAATTTTGATTTTTTCCCCAATAGAATGTGGTATAATTCTTGAAACAAATTTTTTTATATAAAAACAAAACTACATGAGTATAAAAAAATTTTGAACAATTTTAAAATGTACGAATTGGTTGAAAAAATGTCCCATCTGTTCAGCACAAGTAAGAGAAACCGATAAAATAGTCACAATAAGTGATATATATTGGTTGTGCTAATTTTTAATGATTTGTTTTCCTAATGCCGAATGGAGATGGAACATTTTTACTAATTATAATCAGTAACTATAACGAATTTTCTTTTTCCGTGCAATAATATCAATTTTTCCACCAAAACATACTTGTACAACTGTGGCTAATATTCCTAAAATACCAGTTCAATTTTATCTTATTTAATGCAAAGATTAAACTGAACGAATAGAAAGTGATGTGCCACTAAAAAAAAATATCGAACATGGTTAAACATAACCGGAAACTTTTAACACGAAAATTCCTATACAGACAGAAATATACTATGATATATCTAAACGGTAGTGTATAATGTTAGGCAGTGAACCTTAACCGTAACTATATATATATATCGTCGCGAAACACATGTCTCCTTATAAAAAGCTCTTCATATAACCCATTCGGTCGAACAATTTATCCATACCGCACAATACACAATCCATTCCTCATTCTCCTCTTTTAATAAACACATGCAAACGAGAGCCGGTAGCACACGTACACACTATAATACACACACCATACCGATAAACGCAGGCATTGCACCGATCTATTTAAATCACAATAGCCGCAGTGATATGCCACGCGGTGCATGACGAATCGCTCGCACAATACTTATTAGAACCGCATTGAACTAATCCACATAATATATATATATATTATACTAACTTCCTTACCCCCCGCCTATAAATACTATCTCAAGTTTATCAACCCCGACTATAATCAATTGTTAATGTGTATAATCCACATAGGAGATGATGTTCAACGCGCTATCCTGCTTTCTCTACCTGAGCTCCGCCTCGTACTTGGCATTCGCGACGAAAATGTTCCTCTGGCCGATGTACGTCATCACACCAGGCTTTGACGTTTATCCTGCCATGACCGCCGCCTACGTGAGTACTACCACGTATACATTTCTTCTTCGTTTGTTTTTTTCTGTCTTTCTCTATTGCACACGTGTGTGTATACGTATATACATTGTCCCCGTTGGATTATTTTGCACGCATACCTTTAAAAAGCCCGCGTACCCGCGAACGCGCGTGCGCGAGATGCATAATGTAAGTATGTGAAGAATTGATGCGTAATTTATATATATGTATATACTGAGCGGTATGCACTTGCTAGTGATCAGAGGGGGGAAGGAAAGCGGTGGAAGAATAAAAGAAATATAAAATGATATGCGCGCAACGACGTGGTCGATGATGGTTCGGTAAGTAGTTCAACGTTTCGCTAAGCCGTTTGATGTGGGGTAGGATGAATGTGGGTTCCGAAGAGCTTGCGGTGATTTTTTTGTGTATAACATACGCAAATTATTTTTTAGTGTATTGTATAGAGATGTAATGGGGTTGATTTGGTTTAAGAAGTTTCTCTTGAAATTTTAAATATATAATGATTTTTGTTTTTTAATATATATTGGTAATTGTTAGGTACTTGTTTATTTATATTTTACTTTGTACAATCGTTTTAAGGAAAATGATAGGGTAACGTCAATAATTATGTATTCTAAGTAGTAAACAATATAAAAAAAACAAAAACAATATTATTTTTTACGGTATAGACGAAGTATGTAAAAATTAATTTAATATTTCTCTTTAGGTACAAACTTATGACTAATTGTATTTACGACAATTCTCAATAAACATATGACTTCCTTTTATTCTAATGCAGTGCACTTAACATTTGACTCTGCCTCTATAAATATACTCTGTTATATATATACACACACGACACTAATCTTTTCTGTTTATTTCCAGTTCATGAGCGGAATCGTCGGTGTTTTACATGGAGCCGACGCATACTTTGCCTTCAGACAATTCAAAGGACAAAGATAACGAATGTGTCGCATTCTCCGTGGCTTTCTTCGCGGTTTGCGGAAAATATGCATTTACTGTGTTCCAGTGTGTTCGCGACTTAGTCGAAATGAACTGAAAAATAACTGCCCGCAAGTTTTGTTTTCCTCCATCTTTTCTGCAGATCTTATTTACACGTTATATAGCAAAATTTTGTTACTGATGTTCATTATGTAGATAAAATATAGTATTTATTTAATTTATATATTTATGTATATGTATATTAATGAATTATTAGGATTTTTTAAAAATTGAGGGAAGTATAGATGGAACATCGAGAAGGAATTATGGAAAATATTATTATAAAACTGCAAGTAATTGCTTAAACATATGAATTGTCGAATTATTTATTATACTTTAAATTTAAACATGATAAAATTCACTCAGCAAGGTTATCAAAATTTAAATACAAATTTATAGATCGTAAACTCGCCATAAGCAAACAAGGAAAATGAAAATTCGCCAAGCTATAAAATTTTATTAACAGCCACCATTGTATAAAATGTGGATGTAAACTTCTCAACAGTCCTTGACTCTCGAAAAAGCGGACACTCAAAGCGAGCCGGAAATTGATTGTAAGCCGGCGCAGTCTGAAGGAGAGAGAGAGAGAGAGAGAGAAACTTAAACGATTTAAGTGTTTCAATGAACCACAGACTCCGTGCTCTTCTGTACTTTAGAGATTTTGCTCGTCTAATGGTTCCTATACGTCTATGAAAAAAAATTGTTCTCTATACGCTTTCTCATGTAAATATTATATATATTTTTTATTGTACAAAAGCAATAAAAATTGTTGAAACTATATTGAAATTGTTATTTTTCATTGAAGATCCTTTAGAATTCGTTAATGTCATAATGATTGACATAACAATTAGTTTACTGTCAATCTCGCATATATACGTATATTATTTGTTAAACAACTCACATACAGATATATAACAATCCTGAAGTTGACATTAAAATTATCTCGAAAACTGGATATCCAATAATTTCCTTTAACGCGTTACAAGACCTTCAATTTCCACGATCCTTCGCGTTATATTTTAACATATCTATCACCAACCAGAGGTCCGAATAAAATCCCGCCACATATATATATAAATATATTATAACTCGTACCTCTCGGTCCCTGGAAAATCCCACTCAGCTTATATACCACAACCGTACATTTATAACGCGTTATTTCTCTCCCTGCTTACAAAATATATAACCTTTCCATTTCTTCTACCATATAAAAGTTAAAACTCGTCGAAGCAAATTCAATCTTCAAGTCTCATCCTATAAACAGCCAACAAATAAACAAACAAATTCTCAGCTGTTAGACTCGAAGAACCTGTCTCTTATATATAGCTTATCCTTTTTCCCTCGCCTTATCTGAATGATCGATAATTCTCATAGGCGAACCTCGTGGAAAATCCATCTGGAAAAACCTACGGTAAACAGCGCGTGTTCGCGCGGTCTCCCGCGGGATATATATATATATATACGTATATAGCATGAATATACGCGAGATATCCGTAGGGACTCTCCGTGTATATATAGCATTGGGGATCCCCGTTGCTATTCGCGCTCGCATATGTATGTATGTATATAATGTTGGTTAGTATTACGTTTAATTGGTTGATTTCGTCGTTACATATATAGCATTGTTGGTTGATGGGCGCGTATATGGCTGTAATAATTGAATAAAGGTCATAGCTGTGTGTGTAGTCGTAAAGTAGATACATAATTGCTCACTGTGATATACGCACCGATTATGCAGCAGTTTCGAAAGTTATTCGGTACATACTGTACCCGAAAGGCTCCGCCCGTAAGACCTTAACACTTTCGCGTGTATATAGTGACATTAACCTTTTTTTGTAAGCCTTTTTCTACGTTCTTATAGCGAGTTGTGACACACATGTGCATGTATGTGTTTGGAAATTTCGAAATGGAACAACACAATGTTCGTAATATTATTAAAAAAAATAGTAAAGATTTAGTGTACCATACAGTTGGAAAACTAATTTTCGTTATACAGGGGAGATCCGTTAGACCCCAGAGATCAGCTTTCTAAAGACATCCTATATAGTAGCACTTTCACAGCCCACTTTTTCGATTAACCACATCGTATCACTCGATAAACCTTAACTCGTACATACTTCTAACATAGTTAAATACATCGTCCTATAAAACCTCTCGAAATCTCAGGAGACTATATACCGTTCCAAATCCTCGTTCTCTCTCCCTCCCTTTCCTTCCGCCAAAAATACACCACCGAGCTCGAAAAAGCCATCACAGCTTCCTCTCTCTAAAGAAGAAAAAAAAAAGAAGAACTATCGCTCGATTCACCAGCACCCACTTCCTTTCGGTGCTCCCGCACATTATAGGGGCGGCACGCACCATCCTCTCTCACTCTCTCACTCCATCATTATATATATATACATATATACCTACCTCAGCGGCAGCAGCAGCAGCGGCGGCAACTTGCGCTCCTCTCTCTCTCTCTCTCTTTCGCTCCGCGCGTCTATTATACACGCGCTCGCGCTGCCGACAATCAGTCAGTCAGTCCAGAGCCGCGCAAGAGCTCGCATGCTCCTGTGCAGGGTATATACATATATATATACACGCATGTGACTGTGTCGCGTGTGTATGTGTGTGAATGTGTGTTGTGTGTACGTACATGTGGTACATGCTGCTGTGATAGAGGTAATAGATTGACATATAGATAGATCGATCGATTGATTGATTGCTCCGCTGCAGTTGTATATATATACGGTGCAGTTTGAAAAAGCTTTGAGGCTGCGAAGGATTGATATAGAGAGAGAGAGATTGTAAGAGAGGCAAGAAAGAGAAGAAGAGATGGAGAATCGCTCGTTGAAGAGTAAGTATACGTACCTATATATTTATTGTATTATCGTGGACGCACGAGCGCGCGTGCGTTTACGTATAGAGCGGCTTTCACATTTTTTTCAGAGAGAGAGAGAGAGAGAAAGTGATTTTCGGCACCAACTGTATATATAAGAGTACGTGTTGAGTTTGGAGTTTTAAAGGAAATTCTGTTCTAACGAGTACGATTGAAAAGTGACGTGAGATTTTAAATTGCGGTGGTTCTTGATTTATCATAAAATTATTTTATACGGTTTATACTAGAAGCTACCGTTATTATTGAACCATATATCTTTTTTCGAGTTTAAAAAGTCAAGTGACCAATATACGTCCGCTAGACGAACACGGTGGCAGTGCATTTCTTCGAAAAAAGAGAACCGGTGAACACCTGGTAAACCGCAAATTTCACAAGTGAAAAAAAAACACACACACACACTGACGTGTACACGATGAAAACCGGTCGAGTGTAAAATATACCACATTTTTACTAACCTATCGTCCGAAAACAGACAACGCGACGTTTCCCTATACATATATAGTACTCTTGCAGATGCCATACAAACATACTAAGAAACCAGTAATATATAGATTCCGGAAGCCAATATAGATTGAAGAACAAGAACGAGTTCACTTACATCCGCGTCTTTAGCTCTCTTTTCCTTGAAAAAAAAATGGGTTTGAAGTTTGCATCGTTGGAGTGCAACGAAACTTTAGAAAATATTTTTTATTTTGATTTTTATGTGTTAGATTTTGAATTTTCTCATGTGTTTAGCGTTTTATAACATAATCAAACATCAAAATAAACATTTCACTGTATCGTGCAAATTTTTAGCTGTTTTATTTATTTGTGAGAAATTATTTCGTTGCGTCCCAATGTTGCAAACTTCAGACCCATAAAAAAAAAAGAAAGAGCCGCAGGTACTACTTGTACTATCCGTATACGCATGTGTGCTGTTTAAAATCATGCCGGTGAATTTCACCGCGGGTGTCGCGTCGACAGATGGCACGAGATAAGAGATTTTTTAGCCTCGTGTTGACATACGTATATATACGTGTGTGTGTATATAGAGCGAACCGCTGCTGTGCGAGATTTTTGGGGATTTAGGGTACTGATTAGCTATACAGTGGAACGAGGATTATGGAAAGGATAAATAAAAGCGTTTTCTCGCTTCGTTGTCGCCTTGAAGGAATTATTGCCTCGGGATGTTATACCGTGTATAATTGCGAGTAATCACGTATACGAAGTATGGTAATAAAAGTATTTTCTTATACTATCGGCAGTAAAGAAGAAAATATGCGTAAATAGCAAGTGTTTTTGACCTGGTTTTCTACACTGATGTTTAAATAATCATTGCCGCGTGAACTTCGTTTATAGATTCAATTGATGCCGTATATATACGTGTACTTACATTGTTTTAAAAGTTGTTTCAAGTGTTTCGACATGAACAAGAACCTCGGTGAGTTTTATCAACGAGAACTGAATATTCACAGGGAATTTAAATTAAAATATTCATGTTTAATTTGGCATAATAATTTTCAATGTAGCTGAAAAGTCTTCTCGAGTTCTCGTAACAAAAGTGAATTGTTAACAAGAGAATTTTCTTTGTAAGTATAATAATGTCGATGCGTCAATAGTGGTTTTTTTTTTTATCTCGTTGGATGGAATATCCTGGAAAATTTGTAGATTCATTATTTATTATCGATGTCTGATAAACGCAGAACATTTTTGTAATATAGCTTTGCTTAATTAACAGTCAGTAATATTCAGGATTTAGCCGGTATTGTGATAACTCAGCAGAATTTCAATTATTACAAAATATAGCTACAATTGCGCGGTAATAATAATCGTTTTACTTTTGAAATACTTCAAATATCATATTAAATTCTCAACAGTTTCAATTAAATGAAATTCTACCGCTTCAACAACTATATATATACACACACACACACACACGCGAACTACTGAAAAATTTTCCATTTCTCGCATCGTTCACCGCAATCCAAAAATATTTTCACCGCCCGTAGGTATATATACATACGACGGTACAAGAATTTTACTCGGTAAACAAAACCGTCGCCACAAAATACCATCCAATCCGCTCTCAATTAAAATTCAATCTCACGCGTGTTCAAAACCACGGTATGCAACCAATCTCGTCACACACATACAAAAAGAAAAAAAAAATAGAAATTCCAGTAGCCGATAAAACAACCGCGATAACATTCCCGTATGCGGAAAAGCCAAAAACCCGTGTTATAGTACTATACACATATCGGCGGAAACGCCTTCTACCACGGTATGTGTATATATACGTATGAAACTTCTATTATCGCAGCTATAATCGCACGCGTCTCTCATTGCCGCGTGTATTATCGCGGGGTACTGCGCGTGTGACATTGGAAAGCTCGGCACGATCGCCGTTATTAAAAGTGTCAACGGTTCAAGCCAGCATATATTATTAGAATTGAAGAATTCAATCTCTCCAGTGTGTGTATATATGTATATAAAGTATAATACGGAAAAATCGAACATTTTTCATTTTTTCTTTCCTTTCAAGCCAGTATTGTTAAAGTTTTTCGAAAGTAATTGCTAATTAATATAGTACAGTATAACTATGCATCGTATAGCTACAACACGTGGATCAAATAATCTTACATAATTCCATCGCTTCGCAATTATAGGTAAACATATGCGAAGAGAGAAAGAGAGAATAAACATCCATATATTAACGAGCTGTAAGAAAAATCCTGAAAGGAGTCGCGCGCAGAGAGCGATTTCAGATAGCGACTATTGATATACCTTTTATCTGCGAGGATTCGCCATTATAATGGAAATTTATATAAGTCTTTTTCCTCGTTTACCAAGTGCGCCGTTCAGATTAATTTTCCCGGAAAAATCAACCATCTTCTCTTTTCTCTATTTGTAATTACTTTAAGCTTGGTATGATAAATTATACGCACGCGATCGTGGTATATTATACCTTGCTTAACATAATTTTAAATAATATATACAAATCGGCACGCGCGTGTTTTCGTTGCCCCCCTAAAAACTAACAATAATTATGAAACGCAAATGTCGCTCCGAATCTGAATATCTCGCTCGATCTTATACACACACCAACGAATTTCGCTTGCTACTAATGAACCTTTGTACTTACAAAAACACTCGGGCCATGAGTATAAAAAAAAGTACAAAAAAATTAACACACACGCACACACACACCGTACCTCTGGAACTTTCGTATTATAAGAACATAAAAAGGAATCTCTCTCTCTCGTAGACGAGCCAGCACCTCTTCCTCGTCATTAGCATCCGGAGTTATAAGCTATATACCACACACACACACATACATATACGTTTGCCGCTTACATTTACTTACACACTACAACGCGCTTTGTATTGCGGAAATCCTGCTCAATAAGCTATAGCCACGCGCGCGCGCGAGCCTCTCACCGCACACATACGCCGGCGGCAGACGATACAGAAATTACGCTGCTATAATGACGATTTAAACTGACCGCTGCGTACTGCGCGCCGTTGTCTGCAATGTACTCATGATCGTTGCGAGAGCCTTTTCTTCTTCTCCTTCTTCTTTTCGTCGAGGATCGACGGTTCTGTACAGATAAGAGTATGTGTGCGTGTGTGTTTTAAATTATAGACGATGCGAGGAGGATGAAAATGCAGTTTCGCGCAAAATGAATTTCTGTTGTATAGCTCGATCCAAGTTTATGTGACAACTCGACGTTCATGCACGAGGATAAAATTTTACTATCGACACGATGTGTCGCAAGTGCGTGTGTGTGTGTGTGTGTGTAACGAAAAGAGGTATTACTATAACCATTGATTACATTTCGGAATATGATTTGCACACATCAATGGTAAAAACTGATAATTTTTGTTGGTGTTGTTTATACTTATGTATTCGTATCAAAATTATTATGCAATATTAAAAATTATTATATTATTTTTGGTAATTTTTCCTATTTAACAGGAATAATTCTGATCGCATCAAACACCGAACTAAAACAAACAATTTTTATAAGCATAACTCAATTACAACACTACTCCTATGTATAACCACTTTATTCAGTTCACTTGTCAAGCGCATTTTCCAAACTCTCTCCCCCCATCCACTTCTTTTCCTCCACACTACCGCAGCCACAAATTCCTCATAAATCCTCTTCGATCGACCCCCGGTGATCTTCGTGTACACATTCCCCTCTTGTACAAAAATGAACCCAGAGCACCACGCGTGCGTGTCCTATATATATAGGTAGACACGTACATACACTCGGTATCCATATCCATTTAAAAATACATCTTACTTCCGGAACCCGTAAATCTCACCGTAGCGCGTACGAAAATCGTCGTGGCTCGTGGGGAGTGTCTTATATATAACACCAAACGGTAGGTCGGTGTGTACGGTGAAATTAACGAGAGTGTTCGGTCGGTGTCGTTATCCTGTGGTGCTCAGATTCTGGCTTGAGCGCGTGTACGTGGCATTGATGTATATATAT
>JAWWEQ010014938.1:0-36370 GCA_035583055.1 Torymus tubicola | reverse complement strand
TCTTGGAAAGCTAAGTGCGGCGTTTACTGTATGTAAACAAACCGACGCCTTAACCGACTGAGCCAAGAACTGCTCTCCTACAGTTTTATTTATTATTTAAAGCTACCGTAAACCGTACAACGTAATTTATAATTAATCGATTTCGTTAAATAATTATTTTGCAATCCTGCCCAAAAGCTTAAAAAAAAATTAAATATATATCATGCTTTAAGTATTATTTAAATGATTCTTTTGCTTTATACAATTAGGTCGTTATGTTATATTATTATAACATTCAAAAACTTTTATAGTTGCAAAGCCAGCATTACTCAGCTGGTGGAGCGATGGGTGGGTAGTCGCAGTAACTAATCACGATACTTTTAGAGAGAGACAAGTTTGGAACCCACTATACATTTCTCTCTCTACAACTCCGTCTACACTTCCGCTGCTTCGAAGCTATCTCCAGTAGTATATGGTCTATGGTTTGCTCACATCACAGTAAACGCCGCACTTAGCATCCCAAGACAAGGCTACTCGAGGTTATGAGTTCATCCCATGACAATTCATCAACTAGTCTAAAAAAAATAGTAACACCAAAGTTCAAAATATTAAATTTTCAAAAATATGCTTTGAAAGGAAAATCTCTGAAATAATTAAAAAGAATCACTTTTAAGCTATTAAATTTTTTCCACTTCTTGAAACATATAAATATTTATTCTTAGTTAATATTGTAAATGATGTTGTATTAATATTACAAGGAAAGATAAGACTTACCATTGTTATATATCAGCACGTACGGACTTAAGCTGCCAAACAGTACGGACAGTAGTAAGTAGTTAAACATCTTAAATACATCAGTGAAACTAGGAAAAGCTGGTACAAATTTCTGTAAAAAATAATTATTTTCAGTCAGTTGATACAATAAAATAAGTTGCTGCGATTAAAATATTCAAAAGTTTACAAAAAACATATATATAAAAGGAAAATATTAATTCAAAACCTATTCCAATATTATAAAAGCAAATAATATAAAGAAAAATAAAAAATCTTATGTATTAGGTATATGAAGAAAAGTTTTAATTACTACAAGAGAAATTGAATGCTGATTATAAAAATGCTTGACTGATTGTGAGAAAAAGTAATAAATACGTGACTTTAGTTAGTAGAGAAATAAGTAATAAATATGCAACTTACCACATAACAGTTATTGCAACTACAGGTACAGTTACAGCTCTTAATCCTTCGGATGATTTTATCATATTTCATGATAATTAGTCTCTATGAATAACTATCTGGATGGGGCCGTTTCCACTATGTGGATCTAACAATAACTACTGGTGTAAATCTGAAAAATATATTTTCACAAAGTATCTATGCTTTTTAGAAATTTAATTTTTATTTAGTTAATTTATACTTATCTAATATACAATTGGCTGAAGTTTTGGGCGAACACAAGGTACAATTTTACTTGAGTGAATATCTATGACGATGAAATTAACAACATATTCGACATAAAAACACGTGGGTGCACAGAGCAGCCAACACTGACAGCTGATGCTGCAAAGCAGGGATCATGGAGCAAAGCAATGTTTCGTGGCGCCTTAAATTAATTAACGTATTTTCTTAGTTTAATGTGTAGCCGAAACCCCTTCTTCGTAGTATTTTTTTGTTTAAAAATTAATTAAAAAATTATTTTTATAAATTTGTAAATGTTATTGTTAGTTTTCGTTTTTGATTCTTCTATTCTAGCATTGTTAAGTGATGATAATTTTAAATTGTTTCTGTTTCTCACTCTTGAAAAAGCGACGTATAATTGTTCATGGCTAAATACTGATGTTGGTAAGTAAATATAAACGGTACTATATGATTGTCCTTGGGATTTATTTATTGTCAACCTACTCTCAAGGGAAATTGTTTTCGACGCATATTACATGGTATATATTCTTTAGATGGTCATAAAATTATTCTTGGAATTATAATAATTTTCCGGTGTGTGTTTCCTTTCAAAATTTCTGCTTGAATTGAATATTTCAGCAGTTTTTTCACCAATAATATTGTCCCGTTACAAAGACCTTCATTTTGCATTTAAATTTCTTAAAAGTATTACAATGGCACCAATTTTCAACCTTAATTTGTGTGGTGGAAGTTCATTAGGTGTTAATAAATTGAAAAATTCTGTGGGTAACATAACATCTAAATTTTCTCCATTATCATCTTCACCTGTATCAATACTTAAATATTCAACAACGTCTCCTGCCATAATATCTGAAATATCATTATTTATATTGATTACATCACTATTTTTAGGAGCTAGAATCACTTTATCACTTAATGATTTATCATCCATTTTTATTTTTATTTAAAAGATCTCTTTAATAATATCTTTTTTTCTGTTATTATATCGACAGGAATTTCAAATAATTCATTTTCTTCTTCATATAAATTTTTACATTTTCCGTCGCCTATATTATCATTCTCGGTAATCCGAAGATTTTCATTTAGCGTCATGCATATAAAATTTGTCCATAAATCATTTTGCTTAACGCAATGTTCAATAATTTTTATACGACTAACATGTCGAACAACTGCTAACGTTTTTCTAAAATCTCCTGAAACTAGCATTGTGTTACCACTGAATATATCTTTTGTATTGCATATATATCTTGAAGAAGACGATCGACTGGATCAAAAGCGAATTTTGATGTCATTGATATTTCATCACATATTATAATTTGTACATCTTTCAATTTTTTACCATCTTTTGAGTTAGATTTCACATTACACGTCGTATATTCTGTTATATTCAGTGGCAGTTTAAATATTGTGTGAACCGCTTTACCATTATTTAGCAAATCTGCTGCAATGCCTGTCTTCGCTACACATAAAAACGGTATACTACACTGAGAAAAAAGACATTAGTAATGTTAACTATATTGTATAGTAAAATTGAATATAGCTGTCTTCTCTGTATTTTTTAATCAGATAAACTATAATATGTTAACGATAAATATATCGATATAGTTTCAACAGCTATAAATTATAGTAACTAAATTTTTGTACGGCAAGCAACATTTTATGGGATATTGAACTTTACGTAATAATTTAAATTGTACTATGTGAAAAAACAGTTTTTACCATATTTTTATTCTTGATTTAACAATACTACATAGTTTAGAATTAAAAAGCCTTGTATCAAAATTAGTAGTAATTATGGTAACAATTAACAGAAATAATGGTATCCGTTCCCGAATTTTATCGTCGTAGTCATATAAAACCATATTTTTTCAAGTAAATATTGCTTTATTATATGATAAACGTAAATACTTTACATAGTTTATATCGATAAGCACAACGTATTCACATTTGCATCGTTTAGTAGATAGCAAATTCTTAGAAGTCAACGTGTACAATTGGACTAGTTCTAGCTACTACTGTATACGCGAGAAAATCGTTTCACTTGATAAGGAATTCGAAACTCTTGTAAAATACAAAATTAGTATGGGGAATTTTGAAAAATTAAAAAGAGTTGAAATAAATAATTCTAAAATTATGGAGAGTGTAATTCTTCTATTAGAATTGGAAAACTTGCCTATATTTGGTAAAATGGTTTCTATATTTAAAAAAAAGCTTCCGTGTGTCACGGACCGTGACACAGTGCATCTTCATGACTTTCAGTGGTTTGTAAGTTATACGAAACAGTTTCCATATATGAACATTTAAGTTTGCCTGAAATTATTGAAACTGAAGACGAATCCTTAGTATTGTTAAATAAAATTGCGAACATTGAACCTTCTTTTATTTATTACGCAAAAAATGAAAATATTATATTGTATAATAAACATGAAAAATAAAAAATAAAATTTGTATTTATTAAATGTCAATCTGTTTTTAGGCACAACCGTTTCTCGGGAGAGCCTTATAGTTTCATCAGGGCGAAAATAGTAACACTTCAAATTCCGAAAATGTACAACATAAAAATCATTTCCCACCCAAAATGAGTTCAGTTTAAGCATTTTTCAAGATGTATGTATGTCTGTACGTATGTATGTAATCAAGTAACCCAATTATTTCACCGAAAAATTGACGAATCTCGCTGATGTTTTAATTATATGTTTGTCTAATTACAAGTAACATATGGTCCTATATTGAGCGAGATCGGTCAACTAAAAAGACGCCAGTGCTTTTAAAAATATGAAAAAAATGATTTTTCGATATAATGGATACAAAATAAAATTAAAATTCTAAAACCACAAACGCATCTGCTAAAACTAATAAAAATACATCTTTTTTATCTTAAACATTTTTTTCTACGAACAAGATATAGCAATGAAATAGCGTAAAACCGCTTTAAAGATCAAAAATAGTCGTTTTTTTTGCTATTACTTTACAGAATTTGACTTTACACAAAAACGTTAAATGTAAAAGTTATAGATGATATTAAAATAAAACTTTTTCCTGTTGAACATTTTTTTCTACAATCACTTCCTGATGAGTTAAATCCAAAAAAACGATTTTTAACGGCTAAATATAGTACATAAAATGGACAATTTTCGGCTATAATTTAACAGTATTTAATTTCACGCCAAAATGTTAAACATGAAAGTTGTAGATGAAATTAAACAAAACTTTTTCCTATATAACATTTTTATATAAAATCAATTTCTAACAAGTTTGATCTATAAAAACGATGTTTTAATGTCTCAATAGACCCTATACAGTCAATTTTCGTTTATTATTTAACAGAGTACAATTTAACAGAAATTTCAGATACGACTTATATAACTAGAGCTGTATAATTTTATTATTATTATAAATTTAGTTTTTCTAAGTAAAGTGTTGCAATTTTCACTCCAATGAAAATACAAGATTCTCCTGAGCAGTACGGTCTATAATGTAAAAACGAAGTTTTTACATAGACAGCGGGGTGTTGGCGAGCGATAGCACGCAGAAGGGCGCGGCCCTCCTAGTTTTATTTTCCAATATTTTGAATGATTTGTATAATATATGAATTGTAGAACAACCTACTATAGAAAATAAGAACATTTCGTATGAACAGCAATAAATATCGTACTTTGAATGAAGTTTTTAGGCAAATTTTACTATATTGATTTAGTAAATTCTAATATTCATCTTACAGTAACCTTTGCTTTTCAAATATTTTCATGTAATATGGTATTTAAAAATATATTTTGTAGCTACCTCTACTATAATTTTCTTTAGATATTTTACTATAAAATATTTTATAGTACTTTTATGGTAAGAGTTACTATAATTTTTGTCAGTGAAGATCAAAATCGTTCCTTTTTCAAAACCAGTTAAATATTTGGGGATTAAACTAACGTCTAATTTATCCTGAAAATTGGAAGTCAGACAATAATTTAAGAAAATCTATGAAATTCTGCATCTGAGCTAAAAGCCACAAGACACATTCCCTCCAAAGGCATGCGAAAAACGTTAATATCAATGTTAATCTATCCGATTATAAACTACTGCAGCGCAGCAGTTCATGATCTAACTGTTGACGAAGAAAGAGTTCTTCAGAAGACCTTCAATTTGTTTATAAGATTGGCCTGTGATTTAAAATTCAGGGATCATATCAGACCTTATCTTGCCATTCTGTAATGGATAAAAATCAATTCAAGGCGGAAATACTTCATTTCCACGCTCATTTACAAAATCCTACACGCTAATCGTTTCATTGATATATCTTTCTGTAAGTTGGATTTAAGAAAAAATACATTGTTGCAGAAGGCCCCAGAATTAAATATTAATAAAATTATTTGCTATTTTTCTCAGTTTTAATCACGGCTTATTTCCTTAATGCCATATCAATCATAAGTAGAAACGCTGCTTACACTTGCATTACTGTTATCGACAGAAATGATTAACAGAAGATTATATGATCGCAACTGATTTTTTGCCATCACTACTTTCCTATCCTTAAATTCTATTTTCCTATTATCGTTAAAATTCTGTATTTATTCGTTTTGTTTTTCAGCTATTCTTTCTCTGTTCCCCCCACTAATTTCAGTAAATACCCCTTTGTTCTAAATTTGAAATTACATTGTAATTCTGTAGGAGTCACTTCTGTGGTGTAGTACGGTAATGGCCTCCAATGAAACAGGAATTTAGCTAACACATCGTGTTTACCGATATGAGCAAAAATTAAAAGCTTAAATTTATTTTTAAATATCTCGACTGTATTTTCCGCTGCTCCATTTGACTCTGAGTGATGCAACGCTGTTTTTATGTGTTTAATTCCGCACGCATTAGCATCAACGTTAGTCCCGAAGTACAAAAGTATTCTTTTAACGCTTGAATCGTAACATCAGCAGTATTGCTTTACATCTCATTAACGTCTAAGTATTTCGAAAATGCATCATTAATGATCAGACATGTTCCACCTTCCAGACTAGGTCTCAAAAAATGTGCGTATTATCGGTGATTCGGGCCATCTGACCAATTTTACGGGTATAAAGATATTTTAGGTGGGTTATTCGGGTTTTTTTAATACCTGGCCACCAGATGTATGATCACACTATAGATTTCATGCGCACTATCCCCAGGTGTGCGTCATGTAATTCTTGTAATAAATCTTCGCGTAGCGTACTCGAAACTAATACGCTATAACCTCATATAATGCAACCTTTTCAATCGACAATTTGAACCGTTTGCGTAAAAATAACGTTAATTTATTCGCTACTTCGGTAAGCCAATCTTGTAAGCTAAATTTCTTCATTAGTTTCTTCAACATTTTGTCTTTATTCATTTCAGCTCTTACAAGGAGAGGGTTTCAGTTACGTGAAACGGATTCTAGCAGTCATTTGAGAGTCGATTTTTCGTAACTAAAAATGAAGCCTAGTGGTTGTATCTTCCTGAAAAATCAATATTTTTATACGAATCAGGGCTTAAATTTAAGCTTTTGCTGTCTACTTTTAAAATCTCTTTTGCTCGTTTTCTTATCATAAATATTTGCAATGTAACATTTAATAGAAGAGACATCATTTTTCATCGAAATAGAGTATATTTGAGATTAAATTCCCATATCTTAAGAAAAAGGGCCCATTTGACGAAATTATCAGCACTGGGCTGGTAGAAATCGACTCTCAAATATTGCTAAAATTCGTTTCCCGTTCGTTCCTCTTCTTGTTAGTATCTCTGCAGATATTACTATATAGTTGTGAGTGTGTGAACTGTTTGCAGAAGACTCCGGTAGACTTTGGTGTAGGCTTATCGGAAATTTTACCATCGCTGATTTATGGAATTTAATTAGCTCCATAAGCCTAGAGTAATGAGGTTTTAGGTAATTATGATACACTTATTTTGCTAGCTTACTACGTTAAAATTCCTGTTTGTGCAGGTGGAATACGGGGAAAACCTGTGCTCTTGTAGTGGCGAAAGCGCATTTGGCTCTTAAGATACAGGATTTCGCGGAGACCCGTGAAGAGTGGCAAATTATACGCGATTCATGTCGGAAGTTACAGAAAGTTTCCGCGTTAAAACGGTTTCGAGAGCAGTCAACTTTTCAAATTTTTTTCTTACGTCGAGAATTGTAGTTGTCGTTTTTGAAATTCCAAATCTGGGTAATAGTGAAGCTCGGCTTTTCAACGACAGAAACACTCTCAAAGAATTAAATACACCCATTCATGGCTTTATTTATTCAATTTTTGAAGAGCGGAGGCGTCATTTTAATTACGAACAGGGAAAATAATAATCTCACGAATATCGAAGGTCTGGTTAAATGTCAGATTTTACCGCCTCGAGATTGATTACTTCCCGTGTTGCCTGTAAAAATGCACAATGGTCTTATTTTTGGACTTTACCGTTCTTGTTGCGACGAATACCATCAGGACGACTGTTGTCACGAGTAAGCGAAACATCGCGAATTTACAGGTACATTCGGGGTTGTGCGAAGGTATCTCGTCACACACCAAGTTATCACGCAGAGAAGGTACTTTGGAAATGGTACTTCTCTCCCTTTCGGCTACAAGGGGGTATAATTTCTGTATTTGTATGCGTTGTTTCTATTGTAAAATAAATATAAGTATAGCTAGTAGTAAAATAAAAATATATTCATTCTTTAACACCACCACCACCACCACCACCATCACCACCACGATTGTTACAGAAAGTATAATAATTGTCGTTGTATTTTACCATTTGAAAAGACTACGCACTTCCGCCGGTTATGTGCTCATCATGAGCGTGACCCAGCGATGAATCGTTCATCGTCGTACTGATACACTCGCCACCGCTATGATTAGTTCACCTGCTGCCGCTAATTTTTGCAGTGCTTATTATAAAAATAGAGTATTCACGAATAGTTTTCATTTTCATATTCCAACCACTTACATCTGGAACTCGCTACCATCAAACATACGTGACCTTCCTACCTTAGCATCATTCAAAACTTCACTGTATAATTTCATTTTCAACCTTGAAGCCACATCCCCATTCCATAAATTCGTTTTTAAATTCCAAGTAGCATTTTAAAACCCAGAAAAATCACTATCTCATCTAATATTTATGCTCTTTATTCACACATTGACTCATTTTCACCTCTCATCATGTCTCATCTCTCATTCATATATATTGATTTTTTATTTATATCTATTTCTTTTATATGCTGCAATATATTTTATTTTTCACTTTTCTATTATTTTTATTATTTCTTATCCACTGCTAACTAATGTGTAACTACGAATTTTATCTACTGTTAATTTCTACATCAGGCTATGTATAGTCTTGTACAATGTAATGTACACGAATAAATATTTAATAAATCAATCAATTACCTCTTCTTACCAATCATGTGGATGTCATAAACATGGATATTCGTAGGAAACACCCGTTTACCTGTGTGTGCGGCCCTACAGGGTGCGGAAAAACTCCGTTCAACGGTTTCTCGCCCATCTACCGACAATGTACGATGCAACGTTCCATCGTATATTACTTTATTATGCGGAATGGCAGAAGGAATACCGAACGGCCTTCGAACCCAAAGCAGCAGTAAAAATTTCTCATCCTCAACGATCTCATGCAAGAGTCGTCGAGCAATGTTATTTTGGATTTATTTTCGAAAGGCAGTCACCACGAAAATATTAGTGTCACATTCAGCGATGTCAATATTTGGAGAATTCTCCAATGTATTTCGCAGCTTTAGGTTGTCAGTAGCACTCAAAAGCAACTTCTCGTCATTGGTAAAACCAATAAACCATATTCTGGACTGTCGTGAAGTTGTTTGTATTGAGAAATATGACACCATATATATCGCTAACCAAGATGGCGGAAAGAGATCGGAAGAATACATGGGACCGTATGGAACAGACTCACTTTATGAGAGTTTATGAAAATATTTTCAATTTTTTTAGCCAGAGGAAACCCCAATAAAAATTACTTGAAGGAGAAAGTATTTTGAAAGCTGTAATTATCAAACTATCGGAAAAAAGCAAAAGAAAAGCAAAAACGGTGAGGTTAAGATCGCTCTCTGCTATACTCCGTAGGGCTGCTATACAGCCAGCTACGAGTCCAATAAACAGACGACTGGCGAGGCTCTCTGGAAGGAATAAGGGACGACGACGCAATAACAGCGGCAACTACAGCTGACAACGATCTTAACCTCACCTTTTTGTTTTTCTTTTGCCTTTTTCCGATAGTTTAATAACTGCAGCTTTCAAAACCCTTTCTCCTTCCAGTTATTTTTATTAGGGTTTCCTCTTTCCGCCATCTTGGTTAGCTGTATATATGGTGTCATATTTCCCAATTGGCGCTGTTGTCAACGTAAGCTGCGAAAGACATTGGAGAATTCTCCACCTTTTGACATCGCTGGTCACATTCATCACACAAAATGTTTTTCACAAAAGAAAGGCACAGCGCCACATAAATCAAAATACCAAATATCTTGTGCGGTTTAAAAACCCACGCGACAAAGCACAGATACACCATCTGCGGCGTCAAATTCACCTAGAGGACTCACTTTTTCTGCGTGACGTCTACGTCGATGAAACGCATTTGCCGCATTCTTATTTCTTTATAGATCTCTTGCAGGACTGGTTAGACGAGTTTAAATTTCATAGCTATGTGTTTCCTGACGACAAGGTGCATGATGCGTACGTACCAAAGTGCCTTAAATCACACTGATTACACTAGGCAAGCGTCAGTTGGAAAACAACTATGGTCACTTACAGGCGCGTAGGTGGGCATCATAGAACACAGGCTCGGGGTGAACATTTTTCCCCGTGAAGAGAAATCTTGAGGTCCTCAGTGCGCTTTGCCACGACGACAAGTAACATCCAATAGCTATCACACACACGTCCGACGAATCACTCGTCAAATGCATATGCGAGTGTGTTTTGAATGTTTTACAAGGTGTCATAAAGTTAAGCAATAGCGGCACGACGCAGACATAAATACACACTTCTGACAGCCGTATATTTTTAATGATAGGATCGAAATATTTTAATCAAATGGGTATCATTCGAAAGAACGTAAAAAAACCTATATTTATAAAAAAAAAGAAATTCTGTAGCTATCACGGTCCTTTTGTTATTAACAAAAATGTGTTTTTTTATAAAAAGCTTACAACTCCCAAACTAAACGGTCAATTTTTTTGAGAAAAATCATGATAATCAAAATATAAATAGCTACAATCTATAAAAATTTTAATCCATTCTTTTGGTTAGCTTTTATGAAAAAAATTGAACAACGAAAAAAAAACGAGTTTTGTATTGTCAACGATTACGGAAGTTAAATTGATTTAAAATTCTTTTTAGGACGAAATAATTGGTCAATAAGTTTCAGAGATATTTGATGTTAAAATTTTTTTTACCTTTTTTCACATCATAATTTCTCAAGAACGGTGGTATGTATCTGAATCGAAAAAAAGAATCTAGCTATCACAGTTCTTTTGTTATTAACGAAAATACATTTTTTTTTAAAAGAAGCTTCTAACTCCTAAACTAAACGGTCAATTTTTTGAGAAAAATCTATAATCTATAAAAATTTGAATCCATATTTTGTTTAGCTTTTGTGAAAAAATTTAAAAACGAGAAAAACGAATTTTGTATGTTCAACGATTACGGAAATAAAATTGACTTACTCGATTCCAAATTCTTTTTATAGGTAGATTTTGTATAGTTTTCGGTCGAGTTCGTTGGATAAAACAATTGGTTAATTTTTAATTTTGCTTTTTTAAAATAAAAAAGGTGTATCTACAACTTGTATAATTTATTACAACGAGAGATTTAAATAATTACAATTAATCAAAAGAATAAACCAAATAAGTTTGAGGAAGCAACGGGCCAATAAATTGGCATCAGTTTTTTTCTTTGTTTCATATCACATCATCTACTATATGGCGTTAAACTTATATTTTTATCGTTTTTTCAGCAGAAGATATATGATTTTCAAACAAAATTGTGTCCAAATAATGCACGGCGAGTCGCACATGCTTGAGCGGAAGTGAAAAGCGAACTCCTGAATTTATGACAAAAAGATAAAGAAGGAGGATTCGTCGACGTGGCTACTTTGTTATTTTTTTGGATGGCCCTTTCGGCGTGTAACGTTACCCTAATCCTCGTGACGTTTATATACTTTTTATCGATGAACAAAAATAACCTATCCAAAAATAATACACACACTACTTTTTTATGTGATTATGGAGCCGCATCGAATTATTTACTTTTTTAATTTGAATAAGCAATACCCATATGTATCACTCTACGAATAACAGTCAAATAACTTTTTACCTTATTTTTCGTAAATCATGTAATGAGAAAAAATTTTTAGAACAAGCACAAAACGTTTTGTAAAAATTAACATTCTGTACAAAGAATGAACCACAGACTGAAAAGCAAGAGTTTTACTGTTAAAGCCAATCAAAATTATAAAACATCATTATAAAGAATAGATTAATTATGCAAATGGCCATATGTTGTTACTTATGTAGACGATTCAGATCATTTTACGTAACTGTATTTCAGTGGCGCAGGCAGTACAATGATGGTTGTTAATAATTACTTTATTCACCATATACGTTTACTTTCTTATAATTTTAAAGGTAGAATTTTGTTTTCATATCCAATGTTGATATACGTAAAAAGTACTATCTATCCATCTATCTGTGACGGTTATGTAAAAAATTCTATATTCACTGTCTGTAGTCCGGTTCTCTAAAACTATGTTAAATTTTTCAAAGCTGATTTATGAAAATTTTAATAGTGTTCACTCGGTGCCGTAATTGCTCAACTATTAATTTTACATAAAAATATTACTTTTATTGATTCTTTGACTATAAGCTAAGTAAGCAATCGTTCTTCCCGTTTGTACCAAAGGAGTAGGGTTAATCAAAAGATCGATAAAAAAGGGCTAGCATAAAAAACTTGCTGTTTGCTCTGCTATATCTTGTTAATAATGGTGTATTATTAGAAAACAAAGTATACAACAGCTATACTGAAAGTGGGAAGATAGGACTTGAATATGCTTTGTAATACGTTGTGTACGCAGGTAGCATGGATGCTTGTAGATATAAAGACGCTACTTGTCCAGGCGTTGAAATTCTTTGCTAAAAAGTATTGAAATCTTCTCATAAAGACGGCAATAGACAAGTATATAAGCGGAATTAAACAACCATAGATAATACTTATATGAGCCTCATATATTCGCCGTTCGGTTCATTGATTTTATCTCGTTCTCCTGAGTTTCATGCTTCGCAGCACAATCGATTATCCTATAATTTAATAATTATAAAAAGGCTTAAAAAAATTATTTCATCAGAAATTCAATCTCTTCTATTCTACAAATATCAGTTTTCTCGAATTTATAAATGCTTATAACTTAATCTTTTTCAAATTAATAACTATATTTACACGCTGCCTAAAAATTAAAGAAACAAGTACATTAAGCCTACAAAAAGCAATCAAAAGTTAACAATAAAAACATACGTGTAAAATTATTTTTTCAGAAGAATAATATACTAAAATTTTATAAGAATCGGTGAGATAGGCATAATCAGATTGGTCAATTTGATATTGATTTGGTCAACGATTAAATAGTCCAGAAATTGTTTTATGACAAAGACTCTTGGCTACGTAAGAGCGTTATCGAACTTTTAAGTTCAATATCTTACCCTTTTATGAATCAAATTGAAATAATCATAGCGGATTTTAAAGGGCATAGCATTGACTCTAAAATATCCACTATAATTACTTAAATTCGACGTTTTAAGGAGCCTACGGAATGCTGTTTCTATAATAACTATAACTTTTTTAAATAGAGATATGAAACCATTAATTTGTAACTTTTCAAATGTCTATACGATTATTTTTTATGATTTTAAAGCTGAAATTCGATTTTCTTCTTCAAACAGTGATAATTTGGTTACAAAAAATCAAAATTGGGCTCACACAAAGTCAAATTAATGCTAAAGAGATAAGTTTTAATAAGCACTTGTTAACAGGTACAACAAAAATTTACTAAACCTCGTGTGAACTGAGAAATTTGATGTAAGGTTATTAAATCCCTGCAGAGTTTTTCTGATAGAAAATAACCCAACCAAAATAGCTTAAATACTAAAGGTTGGTTAATTTCTTGGACCAACAAATAACAAATATTAGAAAATAGACGGTTTCTCTTACGGTTAATAAACTATCTATAATTATCAATTTAATAACTAATGAAATAAAAACAGTAACAAATAAAAATGTAGATACGTAAAAACGACTTAAGTATAAAAAGTAATAAAAAATAAGGTAGTGAAATAATAAAAATATTGTAGTGGAGTTACCCTAGTGAAAAAAATGAATGCTGATAATAGTTGATAATAGTTGATATCTCCAGCTATCAGAAGAAAACTAAAGAAAACGGAAAAAAACAAAAATTAACTGCAGGAAAATATTGAAATTGAGATAAAGTCAACAGTAAACTTCAGTTTTTAGTGGTTTTACTTCAGTTTGTATTAGTTTTTGACAGTGAAGTGAAGAAATGCGTAAAAAAATAAAATAACAGTTTTATTCTGAATAAAATTGGAGACAATAGTTATAAACGGAAGAAAACTGTATATAAATGATGGAAAAACTTTGAAAATTTTGCTATATACCATTTCATTCGATAATTGATTACTTTTTATCAAGTAAATTTCCTCTGCTTTTTGTGATTCTCAACATGGATGAAAGTAAAGAACGCTCTAAAATATATATATATATACACATGAATAAAAATATACAACATAACTGTACATGCCTTAGAGAACAACATACATGAATAAACTAAGCTCAAATTGAAGTTTACTAATTTAAATCTATTCGAATGAAGTACAGTAAAGTACTGTCTGTATCTGGATTTTTATCATTATATGTCCTGGCAGAAAATTAACCAGAAATTAACCAGAATATGCTAGATATTCTGATGATTGGTCAATTTATGGCAAAAATTCTAACCAGAAACCTTACGCTCTGGCGATAGTTTTTGGGCAGATATTAAATAGCAATCAATAATAAAACACAAAAAGTTTATATAAATTAGTTATTTTAATAATTTAAGTGTTTAATAAATTAATTTTTCCACGTATGTACATTGCTAAGCACATGTGTTAAAGCTGCCTTCAATTTATCAGTTATAGTCCATCAAGTTATGTTCACTGCCACAACTGTCTGATAAATCTGAAGAAGAATTTCTTTGCACATTTTTTAATTTAAAACACTCTTATACCAATTTATCGAACTTTTGCCTTTCTTTCTTAGCATAAACATTTTTTTTTAATGTGCATTTTTTATATTAAAATGGAGCAGAAATTGTAAGGCTGTATGTTCAGGCAGTGTGTAACGACAAAAACTGTGATATACACATAAAGCATATGTATACATAATATAGATAGATATATAGATATAACACACATATCGAGGACGAGGCGAGGGCGAGGCATTATGCCGTGCGACTGCAAACCGAAGTGTGGACCAGACGCATCAATCAAAAATCGCGAATTACACCTATAATATCATTTACATAAAACTCTAGCTGGTAAAAAGAAATAATAAATGAAAAAAAATGAATTGAGATAATTTGTACACTGAGAACAAATATTGTAACTCTTATCATAAAAGTACTATAAAATATGGCTTTATATGGCTTCGGTCTTATTTTATAGTTAAATATAAAGAAAATTATAGTAGAGGTAGCTACAAAATATATTTTTTTTAACGGAGTATGCAAAACTCGACTTTTCATGCTTGTTTTGCGTGCGCAAAAGTTGTGCATGCGCAGATCAATTTACTTTTGCACACGCCGTGCGTAAAGGTGCCTCTTTGCGCAAGCAAAACAAACGACAAGGCTTGTTTCACACACTCCGTTAAAAAAAATAGATTTCGATCCACGTGACCAAAAAGGGTCATCATTGCACGGGTGTAGTTTGTCGCCCAAGCGAAGCGAGAATGACCCACTTTGCACACTTGTATCGAAAATAACTATTCAAATACTATATTTCATGCAAATATTTGAAAAACAAAGGTTAATGGAAGGTGAATATTAGAATTTACTAAATCAATATATTAAAGATTGCCTAAAAATTTTATTACATGTACTATATTTATTGCTTCTCATACAAAATGTTCTTATTTTCTACACTAAGCTGCATTACAATTCACATATGGTACAGATCATTCAAAATATTTTAAAATAAAAAGACAGATTGACATTTAATAAAAATAATTTTTTTTTATTTTTCATTCATATGGAAACTGTTTCCTATAACTTACAAACCACTAAAAATCATTAAGATGCACTGTGTCACGGAAGCTTTTTTATTTATAGAAATAATTTTACTAAATATAGGCAAGTCTTCCAATTCTAATAGAAGAATTACATCCTCCATAATTTTAGAATTATTTATTTCAACAACTCTTTTTAATTTTTCAAAATTCTCCATACTCATGATGTTGTATTTTACAAGAGTTTAAAATTCTTTATCTAGTGGTTTGTAAGTTAAATTACTATGCCTTCTAGGAATTTGCTATCTACTAAAGAACGCGAGTGTTAAGGTAGCATGAGTGGTGAGTACCGTATCAAGCTGGGGGCCTCGGGAAGGGCTTTCTGATTTTACTAAATTTTATGATTAAATTTTAATAAGAAACATGTATTTTTATTTCGAAACACGTTAATATAGAAACTGTGCCTATTAAATATAAAATAAAAAGAAAATTCGAAATTTTTTTCTCGTTTTACTTCGGGGTGCTGTTATAATTCACACTCCTGGTGTATATATATTTACTTTAGCTGCTATCATTTATTTATTTTTATCGACAACCCATTATTATTTTCATACTGACAGAATCCTTATAATAAATACTATAACTATCTACTTTTTTGTTAAGAAATAGTATTTTATAATAATTCTATGAATCATTAATCAGCAAAAAAAATAGACGTGGCCATGAGCTCAGTGTAAAAGTGTGCTATTTTGCCACTGTTTTTCTTAATAATTTGGTCGGCAACCTCATGGTTTCTTGACAGCTATGAAAAATTTAACACTTGAAGAATATTTCAGTCAAGTTTTCAAATTGATATAGTATTTTACAAAAGTCGCTCATGCTACCTTAATACGTTGCGCTTGTCGGTATAAACTATGTAAAGTATTTATTATATGATGTAGCAATACTTGAAAAAATATGGTTTTATATGACTACGACAATAAAATCTGGGAACGGAAACTTTTATTTCTGTTAATTATTATCATAATTACTGCTAATTTTCATACAAGTATTTTTAATTCTAAACTATGCAGTATTGTTAATCAAGAATAAAAATATGGTAAAAATGGTTTTTCCACATAGTATAATTTAAATCATTACGTAAAGTTCAATATTCCATAAAATGTTACTTGCCGTACAAAAATTTAGTTAGGGAAGACTGGGGTAAAACCGTATACTTTTTGGAAATTGTTTATTAAGAAATAGATAACAAAATCATAACAATATTCAATATTAGAATTGTGTTCAGTTTACTTTTATGTAACTGAAAATCAATTTGGTTAATTAAGGGGAGAGGACACCTTTAAATTTTTCCCAGTAAAATCATCTGCAACAAACAAATTTAAATTATTAAAAAACTATTAAGGTAATATACTAAAAGTATATTAAATTTATGATAAAATAAGATAAAAATGAGAGTCCTTGATCTACACTGTCCCAATATATGAACATTTCAAAATTTAGGTTTTGGCGTAACCTGCAAGTTCACAGAGTTGATGGATTTTAGTCCAGTTGGGCTTAAATTGTTGGTATTGTATGTAGTTTAGGGCTGAAGAGTTGTACGTATCAAAATTATTTGAGTAAATAATTTTTTTTCAGCTAAAAACTGCTTAAAATTCATGAAAAAAACACAAAATTATGGTATTTAAGCAGTTTTTAGCTAAAAAAAAATATTTACTTAAATAATTTTGATACGTACAACTCAATTTAAGCCCAACTGGACTAAAATCCATCAACTCTGTGAACCTACAGGTTACGCCAAAGCCTAAATTTTGAAATGTTCATATATTGGGACAGTGTAGATCAAGGACTCTCATTTTTATCTTATTTTGTCATAAATTTAATATATTTTTAGTATATTATCTTAATATTTTATTAATAATTTAAATTTGTTTGTTGCAGATGATTTTACTGGGAAAAATTTAAAGGTGTCCTCCCTCCTTAACTACTCATCTCTTTATTAAATTAAATCGAAATTATAATTTTATGTAAAAAATACTTATTGTTCATACAGATAGTAAGCGAGTGTATTCAATTCAAATTCAATCGAAACTTGATGTATTGATGACGGAGGTATTTGAGGGGTAAAAATATAAAGAATGCCGCCACATTATAGGTTATAAAGCTTTGTAAAATTCAAATTTTTAACATTTTTAGTCGTTATTCCAAAAAATTTTAAGAAAGTTTCCTTTTAAAAGCAGTAGTCATTCTTCAAACGTAAATCATTTAAAGATTTTAAATGCAATTTTAACAATTGAAATTAAACTAGATGAAACGGGCTTTTATATTGAAAATTCAAAGTTGAGTAATAAAAATGCACCAAAATTTGCACAAAATTTAACTTTTAGTTGAACTGGTACAACTGGAAATAACAAATGAAAAGTTGCATCTTTATCAATGCATTGCTATACAGACCTCGCAATACATCTTCATTACTTATATACCTCTAAAAATCCGTATAATATTGGTACAACTTTCGTTAATTTATTAGATCTTAAGGCGATATAAGCTTCAAAATTGACCTGAATCCCTTATTTAATAACCTAACGTACAAACGTTTATTTGGAAAAATAAGTCTGTGAGGTGTTCTGTGTATGTCAATATTATGCTCAAAAAATTTTTTGTGTGATTTTATAATCATTTCCTTTAGATATATCCATTTTAAAACTGGCTAAATTCTAGAAATACAGATTTCTACTTATCGACACTATGGCTTTTATATAAGTGGTCTGAGATAACTTTTGGAAAATCAGGTCTGTCAGGTGCTCCGTATGTGTAAATACTATACTCAAAATTTTTTGGGGGTAATTCCATTAATATTTGCAAAAGATATTCTAAAATTATGACGGGGTGTTACATTACTTTAACGATATATATTTTGGAGAACTAGACCTTTCTATGTTTGCGAAGACGCTGACGTATCAATGACTATAATATACATTTCCACTAAAAATATAAATCCCAACTTGGTCTAATTTGAAACCAGAAAATCGATCCGGATCTAGCATTAATTACATCGAAATTAATCTAATTTTTTTTAAAAGATATTTTCGAGCTCACACATCACCTGCTATTATAATAAATACTGAAATACCATTAATATATCTTGACATTTATGCACTTTCACACAACCATCTCACACATGCATCGATCGGCAAAAATCGCGTGAGTATATACGCGCTCTCGCGACCTTCGACGGCCATCACCTTGAGCGGCTCGCAAGATGCACTTCCGTCGATCGGGACTCCGTTCTCTCTCTTTCTCTCTCTCTCTCTCTTCCAACTACACCAACGCACATTTACACATACACACACACCCTTGTAACCCTCAGGGATCGCGTTTTCTACTTCTTCTTCGGCTACTGCTTCCCACGTACGCGCACATACGCGCTGACGTCAGCATTACCAGCAACTTTTTTCCTTATACGCATGCGTATATAGGGGCTTCCGCCCTGAAGGATGTTCCGATCTGGTCTTACTGGATAACCGCCTTCAGGAGCAGACGTTATAACAGTAGTCGTCGGAGAAGCTGGTATGAATGAAAGTCGGGTAATTCTCTGGTCAGTGCGGAATTCAAATTGCCGTTCGCTGGGATGCGCACGCGCGCGAACGAGCGCTTTTTGCTTTACGAGCCGATCGCGTGGAAGAGGATTTTCTGGGAAGGTTTTTGGTCTGCAGTGCTTCAGGTTTAAAATGGTGGATTTCATTCGTGAGAGATCGGTTTATGATGATAAATACTTGCAGAGTAATTCTGCAGCTATATGTTGGTACCAATGTTAATGCTGATTACAATATTATTTATGAAATATAAATGATTTTAAAATAGTTTTTAGATTTTTACTTTGCATTATCGCGTTAAATGGAAGTATTTTTAGGTTGAAACTAATGTAACTTTTGAATTGAAAATATTATCAATAAATTTGTCTACTTTAATATAATCTCGTACATGTTACCTCTATATTTTATTTAAATAAAACGCTTTTATCCATGTTACTAATTAAGCCATTTGTAGACTTACGTTATGGCCACTTTCAAGATTCGATCAATCCTTATTTTAGGAAACATCATAATAAAAAGCTATTTATAGATTCTATAAATTGCGAATACATTATAACTCAATTACCGAGCTACATTGAGCAAAAATACAGAAATTCACATGAAAACAATTTCTTCGACGTCGTTTGCATAATTTAGATTTCGTTTGACCGGTAAGAACAAGCAAATAACTAGCAACACTTTAGTAAGTTAACGTTAATTTGTAGAAAGGAAAATGTCGTCTGAAATATAAAATCAAAGAAAGAAGAACCTCAAGCTCGTAAAATTACTCTGCAAGTTGCGCGACTAAAAAAAAAAGTCGATTGCTAAACATAAAATATTCGCCGTGCACCTGCTCAAACCGACGGGACATCGGGCTACACTAGCCAGTAAATTCTAATAGACCCCGTTCGGTGTAAGTTTTTTTTTCCATCCTTTCCTTCTCCATCCGACCGCTGCAACGAACTATTTTGACTGCGGATTCAGCGTAATTCACTGCGGGTGACGCAAATCCTTTCGTGGAGCGAACTCTCACCAAGTTTTGTTACTCTTATCGGGTCAGACATGAACAAGATGAAGAAGAAGAAGAAGTGGAAAGGGAACGAAAAAAGGCAGGAAACGTATTAATTTTGAGATTTGCACAGGCTCGCTGGCAAAAAATTCTGAAGCGATGCATATAAGGTTAAAAATAAAATACGGTTACGTATGTATATATATATGCAGAACAAGGAAAGTGAGAATGCATACACTACATTTAAGTAACGATGACGTTCACTGCGGGTCGGATGTTGTCATTGCTGTTGCGTATCCGTGAAATTGTCGTGATATATTAATGGGATTAGTCTTTCGGTAACGGCTGACATTTCTGTATGCTCTGGAACAAATTTTATCCTTTGATAAAAAACATCATTATGCATTCAATTTTTGCAGTCGCAAGTGTCAATTTCTTTCAGAATTATAGAACGAAGAAATGACCTAGTGATTTTTTTTTAGAGAAACTCTGTCCGTGTCGTTTCTAATTTCACCTCATTTTTAACGAAAAACATTTTCTTGAAAAAAGCAGTTAACCCTACAACTTTTACAACTTACATCATTTCTATAAAAGTGCTTGTTGACGTTGATCAATTTTTTTTTACTCAAGCTTTCTTCATTGGCAATAAGTTAAAAAGAATTTGTTTGGTAGTATCATTCTGGTTAATTAATTTTGAGACGGCTATATTACCTCCTAAAGTTTTTAAGTGTCCCAATGAATACTTTGATTTTTGTTTTGAAAAATTAGATTTCAGGTAATTTTGCCTTTCTGACACTCGTTCCTAATATATTATTCAATTTGAACCTGATTCCAACCACATATCAGAAATGTGATACTAATTCACTACAAATCTATTTAAAAATACAATTCTAATAATTATTTTTCATAGAATTTATGAATAACGCTTACAAAATGATTAAAGTGTTTAGTGCTTACCCCTAATATGACCTGTTAATATTACTATAAACTTATAAGTTTTCCTTAAACTGTTATCTTCATTATACTTGAATAATTATCATATAAATTTTTACAGAAAATTTACTACTTTTACACGACTAAATACTGTCCCTAATAATTTGTGTAAATTTTTTATCCAAAGAAGAATGATTATACATTTCTTATCTATACAGCTGCTTTTGAATTGTATAGCAGAATAAATGAAATAAACAATTTTTTATCTATTAATCTACTACGTTTTCCTGTCAGGTATCGTAAAGTACGAGCATCGATAAATTAAAAATGAACATCCTATAAACAATGAAAACAAACGATTGTCACTAGAACATTTTATGAGCAGGGATAGGCCGTCGAATGGGTCTCACTCGTTCTTTCTCTATACCTGGGCTCGCGAGACAGCAGATTAACGCGTGAGCAAGCTGGCGAAGAACAAGGAAGACAAAAACAAGAAGGGCGAAGAAGAGCGAGCTATAGCAAGCGAGTGAGCGCACGCGAGTGAGAGAGTATGGGCAACATAGCAGCTCGTTTGTGTTATATTGAGTTCTCGGTTCGGGGTCAGAGGCCGCGGCAGATGAGGGCTGCTGATTCTGTTTTGATTTACTAACAATGAGAATTACCAGCCTCCTTGATTTTCGCCGCTGATTAGACAGAGAGAGAGAGAGAGAGGGGGGAAAGTGTAGTGTAGATTTTTTGGTCCTAGCGTACGGGTTTCGAAGATTGATCAGGGTAATGAAGTTTGACGCGTATTGATCCTCATCGCGCGTATATAAACGTTGCGCGCTCGCGTGTGATCGTTAATCTAAATACGATTTTGCACGCGAAAATAATAAATAGTATATGAAAAGTAGTGAGAAGGTCTTCCTACTTAAGCGTTGCTTTTTATTTCTTCATAAAATGTTGAGCGCTCATGGGAGGTTTTAGGATAAATTCTGAGTGTTTTATTTTTTAAATAAATATTTACGGATAGAACTTAAATATGATAAAGTTTAACTTAAAGCATTATTTATACAATCAGCTTTTGAAATTTAACAAGAAAGAAATAAGTCCGAGGCAGACCCACACAGTCTAGTAAATGGCTATGGAATGTATAATTATAGATACTTTTCTCTTCGACATAATTCTCGATTTTTTCGAAATCATATGTTGAATTTCCTAAATTGCTGGTCTTAAAATTGAATAAGTAAAAATTTTAGATATTGGGAAAAGTTTTATTGTGTGAATGCGAAAGGGCTCAATACTGAAATAAAACATAATGAACGTTCAATGTTTCTGAATAAAATTAAATAAAAAGAGTATTGGTGGCTAATCTGCCGAGATTTTAAAATTTTCTCCAGAATATTAGCACTCAAATTTGGATTTCCTAGATACCCACGTTAATTATGTATGTTTAATAGTAGAGATAGATAGAATTGTTATAAATAGGAAGTATTTCCATTAAAATTGTTTTTCAAGCCCGGTTTACGAAAAATTTTTAATCAATTACTAATCGAATCTTCCAAAACCCTCTTTTCTTCACGACATATCAAGCTTGGTCAAGCAAAACAATTCGATAAAAATTTGGATAAAGATAAACATATTTTTATAATGTTTTTAGCAAAATTTGAATTTTACTATTTCAAAGCTAGAAGGAAACAATTAGGTATAATAAAATATAACAAGTATTTTTGAAAGAATTTATTTAAAGTTCTATAATGTTAACAATATAAAAATTTTAACGATAAATACGTCAACCTCATAGTTATTTTTTTCCAAAAAAATTACTATAAATTGAACTTTAAGTTAATATTGTTACTGCACCGAGTATATAAAAATTATTTCGAATTCCACCCAGCCGACACTCTGGCATCTTTGGCACTATCTTTGCGACGAATTTTTCTAGATCTCCCTTTACGACTATGCCGTAGAACAGCCATTCGACGGCACCTCGCGATCTGTAGTAATTCACAAAGGGCCATTGTAGGCCATTTTTCATTTTCCATCGCGGATCTGATCGCTAGGTACGATCGCCCACACGCGCTACGAGCGAATACCACTGATTTTTGATCGTTAAAATGTCAGAGTGCGCATGTGGGTATATGTAACGAACTTGCAATGTACTATATATACCGTATACCAGTTGGCGTGAAGTGCAGAGGCTTGTGTTCATATATGTCGTCCTGACATTTCAGGTGTGATGTCATTCGTAAATACGTGTATCTTGTCTCACAAACGTTTTGCTTGTAAGCAGTATTTAATTTTGTTATGAGTATAATGTTAAAATGGCAATCTTTTTAAAGCTATTGATAATTCTTAAAATGTAAATATTCTTTATAGATAATGAAATATACTAATGTTTTATAAAAAAAAAGTAATTTGTAATTGTTTAAATTTTATATAAAATAATTTCGAATGCGATAATTATAATATATTTTATTTATAGTACTTAAAAAATTGTTATTTTCTGAAGGTAAATAAGGCATAGATGAAATCCCGAAATTCGGGCACTATGTTCTGTAACATTTTTCAATTTTTGTAAAATGTGAGAAGAAAAATTCATATTAATAAATTTCTAAGTTATTATAGATATCAATAAGATGTATAGATAAATGAAAATTAACCAAAGATGTCGAATTGATTTCGATAGATTAATATAATTTAAAATCAACAGAAAAGTATTGAACTACGCAACCTCTAAAATAATTTCTAAAACAGAGAATAGCTACATATCTCTTTCTTTAATTAAGACTAATTGAGCAATATAGTATTACTAGGTCTGCAGTATCATTAGGTCATATGATGGAGCACTTTGTATCTGTTGATTTTATATTAAAGTAAAAACAATGTGTTTTTAAAGTGTATTAAATTAGATGCCAAATGAAAAACAAAATTATCATTGGTTTATTCCAAAATAGTACATTACGTATATTAAATGCATAACTAATCATCTTATTTTCTCAAAAAACAGAAAGCTTTGTAACGGTGAACTTTTTTGACTCCGATATTTCTATAATTTTTTATATTTATGTAAGCTTTTTGTAACGAAAAGTAAAATTCAATATACCAATATGTGCACGATGATTAACTTCGCGGTAATTTCACCCGAACAATTTTATCCCTGTACCGCCCTAACTGGAGTAAAATTGAATAAATCGATTTAAAATTTTGTAATGATTCAGAGTTTGTATAGTTACTTTATAAATTTTGATTTGCCATTATCAATAAAAGATATATCATTTACCAACCATCAATAAATATTATTTTATGGGATGACATCGTACACACCATATTCATTGAGATCAATAACATTTTGTTCAACCGTGTTGTTTTTCCACAAAAAACAGTACCAACGATTTTGCAGCAGTAATTATAAATTAATACTATATTCCCATACCATTCCTAATAAAAACTAAATAATATCTTTACGTGACATCATACTCTCTCAAAAAAATCTCCTACGAAACGACGATAACCCCGAAAGCTTCGACAATTCTTCCACAAACATATACGCGCTACCTCTCACGGTTACGCTTGCAATCGATTTCACGTTATCTCCTCTCTCTCTCTCTCTTTCTCTCGCTCATTGCACATGCATCGGCTGTGCACCGCTCGGTAAATAAAGCGCCGAAGATCGCGCGCTGTATTATATATATCTCGCAGCAGCAATACCTATACATATACATACAGCTTTCTCGCTCGTTCGCGATGTCATCGCATGCGCGCGGCGGGACATTGAAATTTCCATTGTTTACGCGAATTGAGCGCGTGCGCGATCGCGATAAGACATACGCGGTCCATACGACGCATTCACGCACTCTCTTCAACGATCCGCTCGTGTATATGGTATAGATAAGCACGCGTATATGTGTATACACGTACGGAAACGATCTCTGCGTGTATCGCGGAAGGTGTGTATATACACGCGTGTGTGTGTGGATTATGAGTTGGTGTATAGTATATTATATGCGTAACAGGTGCGAATGGAGTGGAGCGAAGGGGGAGGAGGGATAGAGGATCGATAAGGCGTTGCAGATTCGAATCTGTGCGCGCGGATACAATTTAGAGTGGCGTCGCCTGGAAGTGCGTGTAATATCGCGGGGATGGTTTGTTTTGGAACGCGATGTTGTTGGCAGTTTTTGTTGGGGATTGTGCGAACGTTTCGTCGTTTTGTTTTGCCATTGTAACCCCCAGGGCTTTTAAAATGTTGTATGATGCACTTGGTTTATGTAATACTTGTATGATAAATGGTGGCATATTAAAATTTGATATTCAATAAGGGTGATATATGTTGTTGCAGTAAATCTCTGGCTACTTGAAAAAGGATTTCGAAAATATTTTAAGTTTTGCAATTGTTTGATATATTTATTGCAATTCTTATATTTATGTTTTATATGTTATACCGGTCTTCTTGTTAATTATAGTTAAATTAAATTATCGCGGTAGGAATGTCAGCACTAAATTGCTTATTTTTTAGTTAACTTAATGATAAGAACAATATTTTGATTTTATGTGATAGTTATGAATCAAATTCAAGTAAATGGTATTAAAATTCGATAAAACTGATATTTTTCAATTAGTATATATGCTTCCGTTGGACTAACACATTAATTATAAAATATAGTTAATTAATTTTTTCTACGATTTTGATTAAATAACGTATTGATAAACAATTATCTGGTAGCCTAAATCGAAATAAATAGAGCATAAAGTAAGAAACTCAAGTTGCAAATAATGAAAATTTTAATAATATTAAAATTTTCAGCATAAACGTGTATACCGTTATATAATATTAACTATAATGTAACGAATTCTTTGAATTTAATTAATTTAAAATTTATTTATTAATAAAACTGTAATTCCATTCACATTATTGACAACGTAAATAAGTTCATTTTTTCTAATTATGAAAAGCCCTATATTCTATTACATTTCAATTCATTCAGTGTTTTTATACTATCGATTTCTGGAAATTTTTAAATTTTGTAATTTTATTGTACATCCATGAGGTATTTATAATTATTGACTTTTTCAACACAGTTTTTATAATAAATTATGTGATAAGTTATTAAAATTACCAAGTATAAATAAAATAAAAAATACATACTGCTTACATTTGCAACTGGAACATTTAACTGTGATCCTTATCGAGCTTATTATTTTTTATAAAAACAGTAAAGCTGATCAATAATACGTGATAACAGATTAATAAATATTTGCTACGCACACACATTGGCCAACGTAAAAATGTTCTCCAACACAATTGAGTAATCCGCATGACTATTATCAAAAATAATTCAAAATTCCAGCCTACATTATCCATGCATTCTATCATTTTAAACCATGAATCGAATTCAATCACATTAATGGCACTCCTACGCCGATCTAAATCCATCTATCAATCTCTAATCCATCAAACTCACAAATAAACAAGCCAAACCAAACCCGATCAAAGAAAAAAAAATACAAAACGCAGAACCTCTCTCTCTCTCTTTCTCTCTATCTCTTTCACTCGCAGCCTTTCTCCTCCCTCTCCGAGACATTCTCGCGAGCGCGCGGATCTAGGGCGCATGCGCATCGCGCGTTAGTAGGTCGCCGCGGCGGCCGCGTGTGGTATACAGAGAGCCGAGCCCGAGCTTGGAGAAAGACGCGACGGTGACGGTGTGCGCTATCACCTTCTCCACACGTGCATAAGATATACATATATACATATATATATATATATATATATATATATATATATATACTCGTTGCAGCAAGCCCTCCTAAAGAGAGAAAGGAGTAAGAGAGAGGGAGATATAGGTGCTCATACACACATACACACATACAGACACATACCGGCACAGCGCTGCGCGTATATTTGCGTTTTTTTTTGTTACCGACCGCACGCTCTTGCGACGACGCGCAACACGCTCCCTTTGCTTCGGTATACGTCTTCCGCTGTATAGCGCAGAGAGTGCACGCGGGTTTTAGTGTGTGAGATTTTCAATTTTGTGCTCGATTATATATAAATACAATATATATAATCCTCATGGAAATCCAACTAGAAGCTGAACGACATTTCAAAGTTCTTGGTGTTCACCAGTGACTATAATAACTGATTGACAAGTCGCGCACTTGACAGTGACATTGGAGTACTGTGTGACGCGGTGTGTATGTGTGTGTGCGCGTATCTGTTATATACATCGTGAAATAATAATAATAATAAGCTGCAACTCGCGAGAGAGAGGCGAGAACTTCACAGGATATATCTGCTGCGCAGAGGGGGATGGTATACGGCTTCGAAATGGAATCGGTAAGTACAATTCTTCCACCGTGTATACTTGTATACATCACAACATTCCATGCTGTTCTCCAACAGCGCAGACGATTGTATTTCAAATGTCAGCTGTGTTTCGTCATTCGTGTATATATTATATGAGATCCATACGCGCATGGAACACACCATATAGAAAGATGCGAATAACGTATAGAAGACGAAGGGGATTACTCTGGTGGATGCATGTAAAATGTACACGTTTGTTTTTGACATGACATTTCTGGCCGCCAAGTACCGCCATAGCAGCGCGCGTTTTCTCGACGAGCGCGGCGCGACAAGCAACTTTCACGCGGTCCGCGCGCGCGCGTGAAAGTGGACGAAACGCAAAGCGAAAATATATATATATATATATATATATATATACACTCGCGCGTAAGACGTACGTTTGTAATGTTATTAGTTGTCCCGTTTGTTTGTTTTCTCATTTTTATACAGGGGGATTAAAATATGAGTAATTGTTGCGTTTAGAGGTTGAATGTTGTTGTATACTTATAATAATAATATTTATTTGACTCTACTTTTTATTTTTATACAAATATAATTTCATATAGATGAATTCATAAAAATAATGAATATTTCTTCAAATAAAATAGATCATTAGGGTTATCAGAAAAGAAAATATCCTGAAATACTCTTATATATTCTCGTTTTATTCTCATGTACTTACGATCGCAAGTAGAATAAGACCAGTAGCAAATTATCGTCCCGTGCGGTTTGCACTATAGGAATAAATAAATACGGTCATTTCACTTTCCCGGATGGATGAACATGTAAGTCTCATCAATTGTTATCAAACTAGTTTCGATTGATATTTTCATTTCCAACTTACTTCGTGTCAAACATCAGCACGCATGTAGAATATGTATTTGTATGCACATGACAACATTGATGACAATTAACGCTGCTATACTTTGCAATGTTGCCTCATATACGGTGAAAGGAATATAAATACAAACGATAATATTTCAAATTAGCATAAATGGCATTGTATGACATAGGTGGTACTTTATGGAGTATCAAAATTTCCGCGAATAAAACTGGTTTCATTATCATTTGAAAAGATAACAAAGTTGTTCGTGATGATAACACTTTTAGAATTCGAAATTGCTCAATGTGAATTTCCTTTCTATATTTTTACTTTAACGACAGGCAGAATAAGATTCGATAGAAAAAGTTGAAAGATTAATGGATAAAATTAGTATTATTATATTCTATTGATAATAACAATGCTAAATAAGTATCGACAAGACGTTTACGTTAGGTTTGATCTAATTAATCTTTAAAAGACGCAGTCAAGACAAATTTATTGCAGTTGTTTGAAATTGTAGGCATATACACTGTCAAATAAAACCGGTAAAACTACTGTTTTTGATAAAAGACACCTGAAAAGTTATCTACCACTTACTGATTTACATACTTGATTAGTTAGTTAATAAGCAGACCAATAAGTAAATGCATATTACCGTTTCAACAAACTGATGTTAGTTGTCGAAAAATTCCAACTACCTAAAGATCATGTGAAATAACATTTGTGCTAACATTAAAATAATATGATAGCCAATATATCTTTGCATATTCGTTTTAACCGCATAATACTACAAAACTCTTCGTTTTTTAAAAAATCATTACACAACCACGTCAAACAATGACAGCTACATCATCTTCTTAAATTCAACTACATTATGATACACCCAACACAACTCTACAAACCTCGCCATCCACGAGAGCAATAAAAGCGCGCGAACTTTCACGAAAGAGACCGTTCCGTTCTGTTCCGCAAAAAGCGTTCTTGCGCGCGCGTTATACGCTGGTAATTGAAGGATTCCATTGCGTATTCGCGACGCGCGCACGCGCGCGAGTGAAAACCGCTCTCGGGGTCTAGGTAGACATCTGCGCGTTGACCCAGTCCCCGTATACGCGACGATGACGACGAGGCGGAGAGAAATCGTCCATAGCGATGCGACTGTCGTCCGGTGGATGATGGTTTTTATGCGAGACAGAGATGGGAAGTTGATTTGGTACGAGAGATGTTTAAGGGAGGTGAAGATATGATGGTATAGGGTAATGGTGAGGTTTTTTTGTAGAGTTTGAGGCGTTGATGAATGCCTATGTTTGTTTAGTTTATGTTATTGTCGTAATCGTGCGGGATTGACAGTATGTTAGTTGATGATTTATGTTGATGACGTTTATAAAGGATTTATATCTTTGTCTTACATGTGTATTGTACAAGTAATGTATGAATTATAGCTCTATATTAGCTGGTTAATTTACTTGACATATAAACGTTTTCACAACGTATTAAAACGTTGACGTTATGATTGACGTTATCTCTAAAATCGATTGCGTTTCCAATCAAATAGCTCAATTGATAATAATTATTTTATACAAAGTTTTTATACTAATATTGTTTTTATGAACTTTTGGCATTTTTAAGTAAAGTTTACGTGGTTTTTCTCGATTCCAAATTCTTTTTCTGCATTTTAGCAAGTCTGTGAAAAAAGCTAAAAAGTTATGAGCAATGTGATATGTATTCTACACTAAAAACTGCCTTTTTCAGATAAATGCGCTGCTCTCTAAAACTCTAATTTTCAACTGAAATTTTTCGATGAATAGATGATGTAAGTATCTCTCTCAATTGATTTAGATATCAATAATTTTTTTTCTGTGCAACAATACTGGAAACATTAAAATTTATATCAGATTTGTTAAAAAAGTATTTTTTTATAAAATAGAAAATGCTCAATACAAAATCAATGGAGACAAATATTGGGGAAACCCAAATTGACACTAATTTTAGTCCTCTTTGGTAAGAGGTTAAATTTTTGTAAATGCTAATGATTCATTGTAACGGTATAAAAGCAATAATATTTTACAATAAAAAAATCAAATGCGATGACCCCTAAACAACAAGTAACAACTGGTAACTAATGTTATAACAACCAAATATTCAGTGTCAAACTCGTAGATGTCAAGTTCAAACATAGCGCGACGACAACGGTGTTTTAATTGCCTTTCTAGTTTCTATTTACGACGACTTCACAGACATATTTGACCACACAGACAACGCGCTAAAATGCCTTGAAATTTAATATTCGTCATTGTCAAATCATACACCTCGCAATGTTCCATCCTCGCAGAGTTTTCAATCTAAACGTGGTAAGGAGATCCTCTGATCTTTCCCAACGCAACAACGTATATATTCATACAATTGCTTTATTAGACAATTTCCAATTCATTCTGGTTACTTATATATACACGACCATTCGTTCATCCCTAAGCAATTAATTCCCCACGCTTTTTTTACAGCGTATTAATTCGTTGGAACGTGATTTTTCCGTGAAAATGAGTCGATGCATTGGCATAGTGAGAAAACACCGATGAGAAGAGGTAGAAAGAGAGAGAGAGAGGGAGAAGATGGTACCGCTATGCGCACCGAGAAGCCGCTTTTTCAAAGTCAATTACTACACCTCGACAGCCTTTATGCGAGTACGCAGCGTATGCAAAAGTCTTTTCAGGATGGTAAAGTTTTCGTGGTCGTGACGAATGTCTCTGGTACGCAAAACACGGGGGAATTCTTTGGTTTTAGAGGCAAGACTCTGAAAGAAGCTGTGGGAAATATGAGGGGATAAAGAAGGCTAAGTAAGGATATAGCGAATGGTGTATAAGGAAAATGCTGTATAATAAAGAGAAATGATAAAATTGCTGAATAGCTAATTTGATTGAGATGATGGAGTCTTTTGTGGTCCGTAGAATTCTAAAAGAATGAGTACAAGTTTTTGAAAAGCTTTTCTCATTTTATTTCGATTCAATATAGTGGATGTTTATAACATTATTCCTTGAAAATAAAAAATTCAGTAATAAGCGTATAGAGTAGATGATCCATACTAGTTTAGAATTTACGAGGATTATCAATTTTACATATTTTTTCAATTCGAACTGTAAACTGATAATATTAAAATAGTATTAAAATTCAATCAAACTTATATGCATCAAGTTGATTACATTACACTCGTACAAATTTCCTTTCTGTCACCATGTATCTTGATTTTTTTTTCATTCATCAACGTCGTTACTTCAACGCTTTGCGGCAACGATATTTTTTGGTGTTAAATTTCAAAAGATTTATTTCGTAACTATATGTATGTTTTCGCATTCAGCTATCAAAGTATTTTTTTTTGTTACCACGCAATAGTTTCGCGCGAAAAGAGATGCAGACTGATTTTGAGGAATGAAGTTTAATCACGCGATACTTACATTCGTATTACTTTTAACGAATATTGCGTTTCATTAGATAGTCAAGGATGGATGTAAAGTTAACGGTCAGATGTAAATTTATACACGAGCGGGACGCATGAAGAAATGTAAACTGTACGTATAGAGTGGCGAGCTTAAGATGAATGCATAGATAGAATGTCAAGCTACCTGGATTTACTACTAAATACTCAATTGAACCACATATATATACATATATATTTGATTATCCTCGATCCAAAGAGGAAAAATAACTGCTTGTTTATTTCTAACCAATGAATAACTTGCCTGACGCTTAGCATAGCTTTAATTCGTCGTATTAAGTTTTATCATCGTACGGATTTGCTTTACAAAATGTGTCATCGAATTATCGCTAGACGATTAATTTTCATCAATATTCCTATATAAATTTATTCAGCAAAACTATAATGAAATAATATCATCGGAAATCAAGATTCACAATCGACATAAATTTCACTTCTAAACCTTTTCTTACCATTATAGATACTTTTATCTTACACCATCATTATCAATATTAGCACGATTCTTGTACCACTTGCACGTTACATAACCGCACTTCGATCAAATCCTTTACACACTTCACCACATCCTCCGCACTTTTTGTAAATCTCGAAACAAAAAAAAAAGACAGAAGAAACAATAATTACACACTCGCAGCATCATTATAACGCTTAAAAGGCGCATTCAAATGTGAATATACATATATATGTATATATACAAATACTCGGAAGACATGACTTATCGACGCGTAATTACCTCACATTAGAACCCCACCACCACTCGACGCGCACGCACCAGATTATGATAATCGATCTGTACTCGTGCCTATATGCACTTTTTGCAAACATCTCGATCACACAATGAGCTCTCGCACACGTGCATAAATAACTATATACACCACGCGCGGCTCTCGCTCGATTATCGCGGCGTGCGGAAAAAAGAATTATCGCAAGCGGCAAGTATACATAACGGTTTTGGCGCTAAAGCGTATATATATATGACGCTGTTAAGTAATGGAGAATACGTGTAAGCGGTATAAGAATCCACGCGTATATATATGCGCTGCGAGGCTTTCTTTCGTGCGACAGGTGTGTGCGCATATATATAAACGCGCGGGATATCACACGCGTATATATGTAGAGAGAGAGAGAGAAAGAGAGTCGAGGATAATGCATCGTTACAATGGATTATACGGTGCGATAGCGTACGTGTTGTAGTATATAAGTGCGCGGAGACCCGAAGGAGCAGTGGATGGTTATATGGGTTGGGAATTGTTATACTTACACGTGATGTATAAGTATATAAATAAAAATAATCTATTTTGGAATAGGGGTATAGATACTACACAAGCGGGTTGTAAAAGAAGATTCATGGCTGTTTTATAATTGCGCGAAAATTGAATTTGTATATTGTTTCATTAACACTATAGCTAATGGATGTAGATCGATATGTATCTCGGTTAAATATATTACGTTCGGCTATATATTTCAAATTTATGAAAATCTTTTAATTATCGTGTACAGCGCGTGGTTTCGAGCTATCATGTACTTATCTAGTTCTACATTAATCTTCCAGCTTAAGAGAGAGAGAGAGAGAGAGAGAAAAAAAAAACACGTGTTATAAGTATACAGCGGAAATGATAAATCTTTAAAGTTACACATTTCCATTTTGAATGAGCATCGGGAGTGCATTATTTTCGTATATCTTGATTGACCTAATCGATTATCTTTCCTCCATGCAAATCGCGCATATTTATGTAATCACGCGTAATAGTTATTGAATCGAGAGGCGCGTGTATTTATTTTATTCTGCACATGCAGTGCGATAAATATTTTCAAGGTCGCATATTATGCGCTCCTCGCAGGAATCAAAAGATTCACTCGCTCATATATACAATCATTGCTGCATATACATACATATGTGTGTGTGTGTGTGTAATAAGCTGACCTGAAATTATACTTCTTCCTATACATTTCAATAAACCAGATCGCGAATCTTTCACAAGATAATAATTCAAGTCCTGGTTTGCGCAATTGTCCGCAGCCCGCATGCACTACCATCTTTTCATCGACTATATACGTATATACCCGATCTCTTGTACACAATAAGCACCAATCAACCATACGCGCATTTCAATCCGCGGCCGAAAAAAAGAGCCGTACCGAGACGAAGCAAGTATTGTCCGAGAATTTCACGGTTATCGCGAGTCGATTTGATCGAGCGTGTCCGACGTTACATATATGCGGTACGGCCCGCGTACGGAAGTTCGACTTTCCAATCTTGCATGTATACTATATATATATACAAGCTGGTCGAGAAATTTACCAGCGGTTGTGGAAAAATTCGGCCACGGAATTCTTTCGGCTAGCTTCGTTGTTATTCCTCTTTTGTGCGTTCCGCTGGAATAAATGCGTTGTAATTTTTACATATATTATACATGTGGTTTTTGCATTTTCAGTTTGACTTATAAGTTTTTATACGTGACTATATGTTGTTATGTTGTTGTCATAAGTGAATGGTGAAAAATTAATATTCAAAAGTTTGCAATGTTGCACGTACCTGGAACAAATAAGATATGGAAATTTAGAAAATAGAGTGTTTAGTTGATAAATCATAACGAACCATTAAGTTTTGTATACCTGACGTGAATTATTTTACGACGACGCGAAACAAGAATCATTTTTCTTTATCTTAACCTGCATAGTTTATCGGCCACAAATATTCGAAAGCACAAGTAAAACTAAAATAATCACTTTCCATATTTGAATATAAGAGAGTGATAAAGCTTATTATATTCGCTGTCGGTGCATTTTATCGACTGAAAATGGACTATTTTGCTGACGAAAAGAAGGTGAAAAAGAAAGAAATGCAAAAGCAAGAAAGTTTTAACCGTCGGCGCGTTTTCGCTGTGAATTCGAGTGATTTCAATGCACGAGAGCCGTATATAGTTCTACATTCAACGCCGTTGCGCCGGCGTCCGCATAGAATTTCATGCAGATTTATTCGCGATAACTGGAGTGAGAGTTTGTTTTGCAGAGCTAATTGCGCTTTGTTAAAAACAAAGTATATGACTGTTGCGTTTTTGCAAAAACAGAGCGTGATTTGAATAGAAAATCGCTCATAACTGCGTTTTAACTGATTTTCAGAGGTAGGATAATATATACTAACCTGGAAGCATATAAGAGAGAATATTTATTTCGGTTGAGTGAAACGTTTCAGTGAGCTGACAAAAATTATGTTTAATTATAACAACAATACTGACCTTTAATTTTACAGTCATTTGTCACTATCACTCATATAAAGAGACCAACCATTCGCTCATATAATTTAAGATACAATTAAGCAGTCGTACAATACTTATTTGTCGCATACGAGGAAGTTCCCGGATCATTAAACCGTTTTCGTCATTCCGAATAATGTCTCAACGATCATTTTTCGGCATGCGTCATGCGCCGATGAGGAATCGAATGAACACCCGCGAGAAATATAATAAATATGGCACTCGTTATTGGATATATAGCGAAAGAGAGTTGACGCGTTGATTCAGCGATCTGTATGTGTGTGTGTGTATATATATACATATATAAACGGTAGACGAACCGGGAAACTTGAACTTTATGCCGCGAAACTGAAAGTCCATGAAATGTGCCGAAAGAGAAAGAGAAAGCGCGTGCGTGTGTGTATATATATATATGTTGGAAACATGATTCTCGAATGAGTGTGTATAGCGTGTGATGAAAGAAAGGTTCGTAGAATAGGAGCTGTGAATAACGAAGAAATCGTCGTTATATACGATGGTAATTGAATTTGCAGATGAAATTTAGAGAAACAAATTGAATATGCATACAGGTACTGGCATTAAGTATATATAGGTATATATATATATATACCTATATATGTAGAGAAAAGATTGAGAAGAATCTTGGATGGTAAAAGAAGATAAGTATATAGTAGGAATAGTATAATGAGAAATGAATATAATCGATGCGTATTTTCATTAAATTAAGCTATATATATCTGACTCTGTAACCGATACACGCTTGCGATATACACAGAAGCCTGCAATAAATATTAACCGTTGATTAGCCTGCCTACAATTCAAATTAACAATAATTTTAAATAGCTCTCTTAAGGAAATTGAATTATAAATAATAACGCACTTATATAGCGGAGGTAAATTAAATGACAAACTTGAAAATATGAGAGCAAAATATAGTAGCGGTAATTATACCGCATGAGATTAGAGCGAGATTAGAGGAAAGCATCGAGCTAATTACCACAATTTCCCCGTTGCGACCTAAAACTAAACGCTCCAAATCGTCGTAACTTTATTATTATTATCATCTGCGCTTTTACAACAAAGAAAAAACAAAAAACAACCTAATTCTCGACCTCGACAATCAGATTCCCGTAGATTCCATGTACCAACACGAACACTTTTACACACGACGAATAAACATTGAAATAAACCGACACCATACACACGTGTATATATATACAACGTGTTCTCTAATTGTATGTTTTACTCAACGGGATCGGGTAGAGCGCGAAATTCTAACGAAAA